>VYZR01063042.1:0-13647 GCA_013400675.1 Oxylabes madagascariensis
ATTTTCTTCCTTTATCTGTGTTCATACAGTTAGTATTATGTCAGCAGCTGACATTGCAAGATCAGTTTCTTTGCTGCACCCAGCAGAGTTGGAGACCTGGAATTTTGCTTACTCTTGTGGTCCTCAGGGCTGTTTTGCAGCGTAAGGTTTTCAGAAAGCCTAAGTTACACCTACTCATGTTTATGACGAGGGATGAAGAAGCACAGAAACAGTCCAAGTGACATTCTTGCGCCTATTGTGTCAAGATGTGTCAAAACCATTTGTTACGATGAAATTCCCATCTCTAATCCTGAAAAAAAAAATACTTGAATGATTTTTGAGCTCAAAAAATTTTCATGGCTGAGATGTACAGTAATTACTGACTTTTTGCAGCAAAGTTGTAGTTCTGGCAAATTAGAATCTGTGTTTTTGACGGGGTTGGGGGATTTAAACCTGTTCCTGGAAAATCAAAACAAGAATAAAAACTGGAAACCTGGAGGCCATTTTTACTGCTGCTTTCTCTCCAGAAAAAAATACTTGGGTCTCCTCCCATCACCCGTGCTTCTGCAGGACTTCAACAGCAAGCAATGCCAGAAGATCTGTTGGTGATGTGCTTGGAACTGTGGTTCTCTAGGAGTAATACACTGTTTTTCTACAAATATTGGCCACTTCTCTCAGCTGTAGTTAGTCACTGGAGTTGCACTGCTTCTAGAAGTAACTCTGTGCTTGTGCTTGGCAGGTGTCACCAAAAAGGTGGAGTTGTCTTTGAACCTTGCAGCAAGTCTCAGATGCGTCCATACCAGAAAACCAGAGTGGACTGGGAGGCAGACTCAGCCTGGTTGTGCTCTGCTGGTACCTGGCATAGTTTTCCCCTGGTTTTCCCCTATGCCAATGGGTGTTTTCCCATCCAGTGGCAGTTTTTCTGTAGAGATGGGGAATGAGCTTCTTCCCTGTGGGCAGGATGGGCCAGGTTGCCCTCCAGTTCTTTGCTGCGTGATGTCAGCCAAACTGTGTCCTTTGCCACTCAGGGCGGAGATCAGGCCCCAGCACATTCTGTTTAATAGTACAGAAATACAGATTAAATACTTCTTGCAGGAAATTGAAGACCTGATTGGCTCAGTGTCCTTTTGAGTACTGTGTTCCCCCTTGGTTTCATTTGTTCCTATGTGAAGTTCAGCAAGATTTAGCTCTGGAACCCAAGTGATATGGCAAGGCACTTCAGCCCAGGAAAACAAGCTCCTTTCCCCTTTTTCAGAACACTAGATTTCAAAAATGACTCCTCCAGGATTTAGATTTTCACAGAACACAGTGATAAAAAAGCCTTGCACTGCACAACAGGGAAAAAAAGGAAGGCAAAAATACTTCAGTGTGGCTTAGCTATCTCCAGAGAATTAAAAAAAAAAAAAAAGGCAGTCTTTACAGTGAGGATAAAACATTGGCAGCTTTTGATAGTTTATAAGAACTTTTGGATAAATATTCTACCATCTTTCAATTAAATCCGAGACACCTCTATGAATTATTCTTGCGAGAGCATTTTGTTTTCTTGAAAAGTCTATACCAAATCAAACCTGAGATGTGTTGAGATGCTGCCAAGCATCAGCATTCAGTTCCGTGTGACAGTCTCCAGACTCAGCCTTTTCTCTTCTCCATTGCAGGCTGTGTACATGTTCTACGCATTGGCAATCGTCTGTGATGACTTCTTCGTCCCTTCACTGGAGAAGATCTGCGAAGTAAGTGTTAGATGTTCCTTCCCCATGTGCTGCTTTCACAGCAGTTCTGGAGAGCCTTGGGGTGTGGTGATGGTGTATTTACTGTTGTCCTGCAGTGTTGCTCATGCTGCTTGACTTGTTGCTCAACATGATGTGTGCACGTTGACTCAGCTCCGTGTTCTTCCTCGCAGGACAGGCTCTCCAGGTGCTCCAGGCATTCACACTGTGGTAGTTGCTGTTGCCTCTCGTTTGCATGTCTTTGCAGATGTCTCTGCAGAAACACCAGACCCTAGCCTTAGCTGACACAAAATCTCTGGTGATTTACCCCAGTAGAAATCGCAGATCTTACACCCTGCCCTCATGGTCAGGACTGTCATACCTTGTGTTGTGTGGGTGTAAGCTGTAAAGCAGCAGGGACAGCTAGGTCAGCGGTAAAGAAGCTTCTGAATGCTTCCAGCAATTGCAAGGGACTCTGTTTCTCTTTGGTAAGGTCAAGATGCCCAAATTTTAGAAGACGAGGCATACATTTCGACCTAAATCAGCTCAGACACCCACAGAGTGAACATAGACCGTGTACCCGAAGTTACTGCGAGCTGTATCTGCTGTGAGTTCCAGGCAGTGAAATCTTTGTGTGTGGAGAATATGGTTGGTCTTGGCAAGTGGAAGGTCTGTGTCATTTGTGGAAGGTCTGTGTCATTTATGGAAGACGCCTGCCCATGTGCCTGGGAACAAGGGTCACCTGTCAGGGCATGGGCTGTGCTGGCCCTGGGAGAGGTGTGGAAGTTGGCAGGACAAGTCATGTGTGCTGGCAGCACTGATGGAAGCTGTCTCTAAACTAACCTGATAGTTGAAGTTCACCACCCTGCTGTGCGGGCCTTTTTTACATCATCAAGGAAGAAAGCCTCCAGGAAATTCCACTTGTTGGTGCGTAAGTATAGAGATAACTGAAAGGTAACAACACAAGGCAGGAGCTTCCTGCAAAGTTGCTGTACCCTCTGGCGCTGAATCTGGGGAACCTCATTGCAAGATTCAGGAGAGGGAACATTGGTGTGCACATGGGGATAGGAGATACTGGGGGATGAAGACATGCTGAGTTCTTTGACCTCTCTTCTCCCAGGCAAGTGAACCTCACTGGGAAATGTGGCTCTAGAGGCTGGCTCAGGTGTCTGTGGATGAACAAAACGTGAGCTGAGTGAGCAGTGTCCAGGACAGGCTTGTATTTTGGGGTGCTGTCAATATGCTCAAGGTCAAGCCAGCTATCCAGAGGGACATGGAGAGACAGGAGATGAAGGGAGATTGTTATTTCTCTTGGCTAAGCCCTCGTTAAATACCACTCATGAGTGTGTTTTCATTGAGCCTCTCTCGTGGCCCAGAGGCCTGACCTGGGTCTGTGGAGCACTGGCTCCTGTTGCAGTTCTGCCAGGGGCTCTGAGTGGCCATGGACAAGCTCCATCGGTTCCCTGCACTTCTATTTCCTGCACTGCTCAGTAGAAAAGTTGATCCTTGACTGTGTTTACAAATGACAATAGGAAACACTGTGCATGGTGTTATGAGTTTCTAACGTCACTGGTAGTAAACTTCATTGCCACAAGCATGGGGCTCTTTTATGGTCATTAACACTTCTGCACGTGCAGGATCTGTGTGTCTCCACCTGCCCCAGAAGCTGGTCAAACAAGTGCCAGCCATATGGTGCCATGTGTTCTTCTGACAAACTCTCAGACGTGCTTGGGTTTGTACTGATGTCTAAAAAGCAAATACCCTCCCTGTGTGATTTACTGCAGTATTTGCAAGCCCCTGGGCCCTAGAAGGCAGTTTTCACTTGCTTAAGTCTTCACTTTTTTGGTTATTTGTTGTCTTCTCAATGGTACACAACAATTCCTCATGTGCCTTAGTGGTTCTGAACCACTGTTCCAGCACCACCAGATGTGTAAAAGAGAAAGCTTAGCAACTGAATGCCAGATCTGGAGTGTTTGTATTGAGAAGTTACTGTCCAGGAGAAAGGTGCTGTGGCATTAGGATTATCAAAATGGGTCATATAAATGGATCAGACTTTAACTGTTCTATTGCTCCTGCTTGATTCTCTCCCAGAAAGGTCTTTTCTAACCCCATAGCTGATGTTTGTAGATATTTAAATATTCTTATGTTTTTTATGCACCAAGAATTCAGGCCTCCTGCCTGAAGGTTTTTTTTTAAGATCTTGAAGATCTACCAGTAGTTGTTAACATCTCACAGTTTAGATGCTCTAATTCTAAAACAAATGTCCTTTTTCTGGCTTAGCTCCATCTAGTTTGGGAAGCAGTTGTTGAGTTGAACAAACAAGCCATTTGTGCTCCCAGATGTATGTTGACATGAGAATTTGCTCCAGAACACTCGCTATGGCAGACATTCACTTTCTGTGTTAGTTCAGATGTACTTACAACAAAACCCTGATTTTAATTTGTTTTCTAAAGCAGTTTCTACTTGCACTTGCCTGGGTGCTCCATTCCTGGTGTTACAGAGCATTTACACTATGTCAGTGACAAACATTTGTCTGCAAATACATTTTTGCCTCCTACATGGTGCTGTTCTGTGCTCTGTTATATCAGTTTAATCATCATGTGCATTTCAGTGAATTCTCTAGAAACTGTCCTCGAGGGCACATACCGTAGCTTTGTACGTGCCCTCGAGGGCCACTCCTCCAGGAAGTCAGGTTTCCTTGGCTGGGGGCTTTGCTTTCAAGAGGCACTGCGAGTTCCCGCAGCTATTGTAGGATGGCTGTGTCCATAGTTTCATAGAGCATCCTGCAGAAGAACCTGGCCTTTGAGGATCTGCTTCTGATCCTGTGAACTTCTCTCATGATAGTTTTAATTCTGCTTAAAATCATTTTCCGTAAAGCTGTATTTTATCGGGTTCCACAAGCTTTATAGCAATGCTGTGGTCTTCTGCTTCAAAGGCATTCCTGGTGAGGGCACATCCTGTCCTTTTCCCTTCTCCCCATAACCTATATACAAAGGATTGTTACCTATGTATGGGCAGTGGGTAGAGTTACCCTCCCTTAGGGGCCAGGAATATCCATTGTGGAATCTTCAGAAAAGGCTACTGTGAGGATTTCTGCTCTCTTGTCTCTGTGCAAAGGTACTTCGGCATGGATGGAGCAGCAGAGGAGCCCTGCAGTGCTGCAGGGGAACGGGGACAGTGGGAGGTTTCCTGTGTCCTGCCAGGCTGGGGGGGGGCTGCCTCAAAAGTGACAATTCCAGGGACACTTCCCACCACCCTGGGCTGCCTTCCCCATGCTCCTGGCTGCCTTTCCTGTGCTTCCACAGTGACAGCTGGCGCCTTGGTGTAGTAACAGCTTGGAGTGGTGGCCGTATGGCAGGAGCTGGTTGTTACTCCTCTTCAACAGGGAAAGAGTTGTGGCATCTGCTAAGCAGCAACTGGTGCAGATGGAGCAGTGGGAGTGCAGACAACACAGAGGGTGTAATTAACCAAGGAAATCTTTGGAAGCAGCATATGCTGATGACATTTTTGTAGAACAGTGGGTCCTTTCCCTTCCAGAAGCCCCCGTTTTTCAGACAGTCTCTGGATACTGCTGAGGGACAGGTACAGGAGGTAAGTGATGTAGTCCGAGAGAAAGGGAGTAAGGAGAGGGTAAACCAAGGCATAAGTCGTACCAGGGAAGGTGGCTGGAGGTAAACCAAGCCTGAGCCCCAGCCCTGCCCTTTACAGGCCAAAGTGGGAGAGATAAGGTGTGTGTTGTTGAGGTCATGGAGCAGACAGACCTGTGAGTGCTGCCTTCCTCTTGGCTGGGCTGCTGACCTTTCCCTCCTCTCTAAAAGTGTCACTGCCATAACCTGCCTTCTCTGCCAGGCGATGCTGACTTCAGTAGCCAGTGCCTGTGATGAGTTTTCCCCTCTACTTAACCTTTGTTTACACGATACTCGCTCTCAGCAGACAGTTTAACATTGGGAGTGGAATTCCTTCAGTGTGGTAATCACTGACTGTGTGTTTCTCTGCAGCGCTTGCATCTCAGTGAAGATGTGGCTGGGGCAACTTTCATGGCAGCAGGAAGCTCTGCTCCTGAGCTGTTCACATCTGTCATAGGTAAGGAGCCTGCTGCTGCTTCCCAAAACCTGCATGTTTCCCTATTTTCAGAGCTGAAATGGGATTGCTGGCTGCCTGCAAGGTTTGTTATAATCCCTCCTGGGCACACATGGCACTGGATATGGGGAGTCCTTGCCAGGTGAAATAACTCTAGGAGAGTCATTATCTCACAGCAGGGCCTGGATGTGACCCTGCCAAGCCAGGACCAGTGGGCACTTCACCATAGCTGCCCATTAGCCAGGCTGCACCTACAGCCTTATCCTCTCCTGTCCGCTTTGCTACCCCATCTGCCACGCCAGTTCCAGGGCACAGTGGGGTAGGATTTCCCCCAAGCCTCTCAGGTTGTTACCCTGACACACTGTTCATGTTCTCAGCGGCAGGTTCTCTGCCATCACCTCCCCTCTGGTTAGTCTTCCAACACCACTTTTCCCTGGAAAAGCCAGAGTGGAGAGGAGAAGAGGATTTGAAATGCTTTCTCACAGCAACAGGTTGGTCAGAGCATCACACTTCCAAAGCAGATCTCTGCTTATAGGAAGTGTGATGAAGGGATTCAGCTATCCTTAAGTGTGCAAGGCCCAGGAAACTCTTGTGATGCCCCCACAGCCATGAGGGAGGGGCACTGCAGGCACTGTTACAGAGTGATGCTGTGCCTGAGCACGAGGGTGAAGTGTTCCTGCAGTCTGACTCACCCACCCCTCCGTTGGCAGGGGATCATCAGGGCAGCAGCTGGGAGGGTACGGATTCTCCATCACCGAATGGAATTAATTCTCAGCTCAGATACTTTCTGTAGGAGACACTTGTCTTTCAGTCACAGCTGCCAGATGCAGAGCACTAGTTAATTTGTGCAAAGCTGTGTGCTCTGTAGAGAGGTCTGATCACACAAGCAAAGCCTTCTCATTTGGGAACTTAAATTGGACCAAGTTGGGATTGTCCTTCGGTTAAGGGTAGTGCAGTACCAGGGTGAAAATAAAACCAGATTCCTTCAGGTAACTCTAGAGAAGCCCTGATGGTCATCAGATCATTTTCCTGCTATGGCGTAACCCACCAGGTGCCATGTGTCACTTGGCAGGTGAGTGCTTCTGTGTTTCTGAGAAAAGGATGAAGTTGGGAAAATGACATAAACTGCCCTGGCCAGATAAGTTGTGTTGGAACCTGAAAAGCAAGTGGTGTATTTTAACAGACTGACAGCTAGCAGGAGATGGAGTGTTATTTTTAGGCTGGCTTCCTAAGGAGAGGATTTTGTGCGGTACCATGATGCATGTGTCTGTCAATTCATCTCCCTCACCATTAACCTCATCAGCCAATTGTAATGAAATTTGACAGAAGAGCTCTGAAAAAAGCTTGTAACATAGCCCCATAACTCATCCTGAGAGGCATCACTTGGCTTATGAGTAGCTGTGGCCAGACAGCTCTGAATCATCTTCATCTCTGAAGCTTCATGCCTATTGAAGCCACTTGGGATGGCGATATGGGAAGGAGCAGAGTACTGGTCAGGGAATATCTTACGGGAGACAGTTTCCTGTGTATTTGTGTCCCACCAGCTGCACTCACAAGCTTGCAATGTTTTGTGCTGTGTATTGCAATAATGTTGGGTCACAAGACCAGGAAGTTAATAACGTGGATGTGTCTGAGGTGCTTGGTTTCCATCACACAATCCATCCAGGTCCCCTCAGAAAGCAACTCTCTGCAGTTGGTGCAATTAAATATGAGAAAAAGTGGCAGAACTAGTACCTGCCTTTAGATTCATTAATGGGATGTGAGGTCTGTAATTTTATGTGAAAAAAGTCAGCTCTTTCCCATTTACACAGCTTCTCTTGAATTTGTTTTTCAGGTGTTTTTATCACAAAAGGAGACGTAGGCGTTGGAACCATCGTGGGCTCAGCTGTATTCAACATCCTCTGTATTATTGGTGTGTGTGGGCTTTTTGCAGGACAGGTAAGAGCATTTAATGGTAGTCACCCTGTGCCTTGGCTGTACTGCAAAACCAGATGCCAGGTTCACAACCTTGCCACAAATTTCTCTGGCTTTGTTGTTATTACTAGGGCCCTGTGCTGTTCCTCCTGCACTTTTGAAATTAAAAACAGAGCAGCAAATGTCAGCTTGGGCATTTTGAGCTGCCCAAGGTGTGTGGATGGGCAGAGGAATAAACATTGGTTGTTCGCTCCTAGTGTAGTTTGTGACTGCTCTCCAGCATGTCAAAACGCTTGTGACAACACAAGCTATTCATCTGAAATTAAAGTAATTAAGTTGTGAGATCTGAGCTGCTGTCTGAATTGCAGCATGATTGACTGTATAATTAAACACATGAATCTGCATTTACCTTTGCACTTGCCAACGTGCCAGGTATTTTTACAATCTCATAAATGTTCTTTGATGTGTTCCTATGCCAGACTTACTTGTAAAGAGGAGAAGCAGAGTCATGTTACCAGCACAGGGCGATGGAATAAGAACTGAGAAGAGACCTTGGTTAGTCTGGGAAAGCATGCAGAGAGATGGGGTTTTCCTTGTGATACAGTTCTGTTTTCATTGGCAGTGAACTTCTACAGGCTGAAAGTGAACATTTTTAGTGTGATGAGGTCTCAGGATAAGGTCACAGCAGTACTTTTTAACCACGTGTCCTGATTTGCATGGAACATGCAGCTGGCAGCTACAGATGCTCGATGTGTCAGTGGTTCTGCTGTAACTCTTACTGTGAAAACGCGGTTAATTGAGGTAAATTTTTAATGACCAAAGCTTTCTCAGGGCATGAGGCTCTGTTCCCCAGAGGTGTTCTCCTGTCATCAATAGGACTTCCTTCTCAGGCTGCTTTTCTTCATGCAAATGAAGGTAATTAACTGTCTAGCAGTTAATAATGATAGAGGAGCCAATTCTGATTTTTCCTCTTTACAGTATTGATTGCATGCCCCAAACTTGCTTAAAAATGGCTACAAAAACACAGCTTTCTGTGGAAAAAGCCTACTAAAGTTTGGGGCTTGACAGAGAATGTCAGTCTTCTCGAGAGACCTTTTACAGGTGGGAGATCGTTGTTTCAGAAGGATTAATCACTGCCGAAATGCTCTTGTAAACGTCTTCAGCCGTCTTCAGCCTTCTAACTGTAGTAGCTTTCAGAAGTTCAAGTCATCCTAAACATGGTCTGTGAGTCTCTTTGAAGGCAAGAGTTGAGATTTTGACAGCTTTGCCCCATCTTTGTTTTTCTTGAGACTCTGCTCATGATTTGTGTGGGGTTTTGTCAAGTCACATAACCTCTCTTTACTGCAGTCTAACCCTCAGAGGTTGGGTGAGCACTGAAATGATTGACATCACCATGGGGAACTGTGATTTTAGTGAGCAAATAAGAAATTTCAGTGTCAATAATTCCAATGCTTTAGATAAAATTGTGGATCAATTTATGCTTTTTATTGTTTCCCACTCTCAGCCTTTCACTAAAAAGTCATTCCCTTTTAGTGGTGTGATTCATCATTTGTTTTGTGTTAATATGAATAGGAATTTGGCTTTATTGTCAACAGTGTCTCTACATAGGCACTAACATAGGTGGTAAATTTGCTTGTTGGTGAGACTTCTCTTCTCCTGGGGACCTGGATCTCAGTAGTGAGTTGCCAGGTGAGCCTGGGGGATGATTGTTGGTCAAAGCTGCTTGCTGTGCTCCAAGGTTTTTTCTTTGGGCTCAGACCTGTGAGCAGCTAGAGCCCTGAGATTTTCAGATGTATTGCCTGTGGGCTGGGAATCCCAGAGGTCAGACCTGCAGGGGCCTTCTGCTGTGTTTCCAGCAGCACTCTTTCAGAAAGCCTTCTTTTGGTTTCAGTTTTTTGTTGTTGTTGTTGTTGTGGTTTTGTTTTTGGTTTTGTTTTTTTGACTGGTAAACACTTGAATAGTAAACTACTGTCCAGCTCTCTCCAGGATATGTTTTATTTTTAAATTAGGTTGTAGTTTGTATGTGCTGTGTTGGATGTATTGTTCTTTGGCCTAAGAAAAGACTGGATTTGGTTACTTGCACCATGTTTAGAAAAAGAAACAAATGCACTGCCCCAAAAAGCTGGTATGCATTTGCTTGAGCACCAGCCCTGATTGTTTATTCTTCCAAGCCTTTACTGGCTATATGTGCACACTTTTCAGGATAAATCAGAAAAAGCATCCCACTGCTGGAACAGGAGAAGGGGAGCATACTCACGCCTCTGTGCGACACTGCGCACCTAAAAAAGGCATTGAAAGAGCATTGTGAGGGTTGAAAGTCAAACACTGAAAAGTTAGAAAATAGCAGTAGGAGGGTTCCCTGTGCACCCTTCATTTGCCCCTCTGGTGTGTGTGCATTGTTATCCAGGCTTTAATTTTGAGGTCCCTTGCCGGGTTCTCCACGGGCTCCCTGCCTCCCTCTGCACACAGAATGGACTTCGCTCACTTAATGAGCAGCTATTCAGGATTTTGTTTTCTCTTATTGTTCGCTCTGTGCCCTTCTGCCTTATTTACCAGGCTCTATTCAAGCCCTGTTCCAGAGGCAGAATATTAATTTCCTCTTGAACTTCTGCCAGTCTCGTGGCTATTGTATCCGAGCAGTTGATGAACAGTTAATTAATTTTCCCCAAACCTTTGTGAGATGAAGGGATGTTTTAAAGATGGGGAAACAAAGCACAGAGAGGTTAAATAAAAAAGAATAACTTGTCGTTTTAGGGGCCAATTAAAGCTGACACAGGCCTGCTCTTTCCCCTGGTGCATAGCATTCTGTGGCATGCTCGTGGGTCCTGGCTCCAGGTGCTGCTCCTGCTGCTCCATAGGGCTTTCCTTGCTGGACTGGCCTTGGTTTGAGTGTCCATGTCAGTCTCCACACAGCCCAGCTCTCCTTGGGAGCACTCAGCTCCTTCAGCCATATGAGCCCCTCTTCTTCTCCTCATTCCCACTTCCTTCCACAGGGTACCACACAGAATGCCTCTGTCCTGAGCCCTGCCCTCATCTCTAGGGCTGTCTTTTCTGGAACTAAGCAAGTGACTTAACTACGTCTCCTAACATTTAGTGGTTGCTCTTGCCAGTGTGATGGTGTTCCTTCTCCTCACTCCCCCTCCAGGCGTGAGAGAAAAGCTTTCACCAGATTCCTCCTTGGGTCATGCATCCACCCGTAGTTGCCTTTTGAGCATCCGGCTTTCTCCCAGTCATTTTGATCCCTTCTCCTCTCCCCACTCCTCTGCTCTACCTCTCCTTGTCCTGACTTCTCCTGGCTAATGTTGCCCATGCCAGGGAGGTACCTCTTGAGGTACAGAAGTCTGCTCTGCAGCCAGGGAAATAATATTTTCCACTGTTTTCATCTCCAGAGATTTTGGACTGGAGGGGTTAAAAAAGTGACAGTGGATGCAGGCTGCCCGTGTGTTTGATGGCCAGACAAAAACCATCCCCTAAAGACTGAATTTTCTAAAGTAGCATCCACACTCTGAAAATCAGAGCTTTCAAATATACCTTAAACTGGGCCTCTGCAGAAGCAGAGGAGCTTTCACGTCTGGTGTGTGTTGAGGTGTTTGACCAAGGCATGTTTGGAGAGAGAGCTCAGATTTTCCCTGTGGATAGTGAATGCTGCCCACTCACTGCCTGTGGCAGTGAGCCTTAGAAGCTCCTCCTGCTTTCTTCTTGCAGCCTGATGAAATATTCTGCATAGCACTCACACCCAGAGGAAGGCTGTTCTTATTTCATCCAGGTGGTAGATACAACTTCTAAGCTGTAGATGGTTTTAGTATACGGAAATATGTTAGGAGCTGTCCTCATTCCCCACCTGCCTGTGTGGGGCAGGTTGGATGTATCTGCAGCTGTTTCCTCCTGTGTCCCTACACCAGGGCCACAAGCTCGTCTCCTTGCAGGTAGGCAACTGCTAAGGCACATAACCCAACTGTTGGTTTTTAGCTGCTGAGTCTGCTTTGTTTCCTTCTGACAAAGGGGGAATGAGGAGGTAAGGAGACACTGAGGGAGAATGGAATGGCAGCAGATGCAGCCCTTTGGACAGTAGTCCAGCAACATTCATGGAGACACAGCCTGGGTAGCAGCAAGGAGGCTCCTGTCTGCATTGTGATGGATTGTATCAGGCTTTTTCCATGCTTGCAAGCCAGCTGTGTATGCGGAGCTTGATCTTAGCCTGGAGTCCCCTCCGGGCCTTGATTGTTCTCTCCTGTCTTCTCTCACACTCATGTTTGTGCTTCTCAAACTCTCCCCTCCCTCCCCTTCCCTCTCACCGTCCTTGGCGGCAAGGACACAGCATTCTGGGAAGCAGTCTTTGCTTAATTCAGCTCTCATTCAAGCCAGCACAAGCAGAGTTTGTTCAGTTTTGGACATTCCCCCATCCAGATTCATCTTTTTTCGCAGCTCTGCTGCTCTCTCCTTGCCATCCTGTCCCCCTCTGTCCTCTCCCAGCACTGACCCCACAGCATTTTGCAACGTTGCAGAGGAGGGTGAGAAGTGCTTATGTGAGAGCATTATAATTGTGAGTTGCAAGTCACTCCATGTAATTTTGAATGTGCGTGGCTTGATTTGTTAACTAGTATTTAATTTGTCTGTTTTTTGGTTGAGTCCAAGTTTCTCTGTTTTACCTTTCTCCAGAATTAGGCTTCTCTGGGTGGAGCAGGGGACCAGGAATGCTGGGTTGTGCCACAGATTGGTTCCAGTTATTGATTCTGTCAAGGGGTCTGGTGGACAGTGAGGCATCATTCCTTAACATACTGGAGCAGAAAAGGACTACCCTGACTGTCTGATCTGCCTCCTTCTTTTCCAGTGGGATTCTTTTACCTCAGGAAGTAAACTGAATTCAGCAGGCTCTCCTCTGTTCGGGTCACAGAAACCCATGTGCCGGCCGAGGCACCTCTAGGAATTATCAGCTGCCATGGGTTATGTCAGTGGAAAAATATGCCCGAGAAATAGTATCAGGCATATTGACAAGGACACTAAACAGAGTTTAATAACCTGGCAGAATGTTTTTTTAATGAAGCAACTGGGACTTCTGTAATCAGTTTTACCCCGCTTCTGCCACTCAGCCAGCTTGCATGCCTCTTAATCTTTTAAGCTTTAATTTCACTCACAGCTCAGACTGCAGTCGTTACTGACTTTTGGCTTTATGATTGCATTCGTGAGCTTTTTTATTTTCTTCTCCTTGACTGTGGAGGAGTTTTAAAAGGGCAGAGCTGGAATGCTGTCACTTTTTCTTCACAGGTCTGTGACCATCAGTGGAAAACATGTAAAACTCTGGGGAAGTAGTTTAAGGAGACCTCAGTGCCAGCTGTTGGGACTGATCACTGCTCTCACAGCCCAGGGCACATTGGGGTTTAGTGTTGGCAGCGTTTTATAGTGACCATGAGCCTGGTCTTTCACTTACAGGGCTGTGTTGCAGACATGGGACAGATTAATAAGTCAGACTGAAGTAGTGCCAGAAGCCAAGGCTCTGGTCCTTGGGTACCTCAAGCTGGTGGCATGGCCATGGTGTGTAAAAGCCTAGGTACAGGAAAAGCAGAGGGGGATGCTGGCAGGATGCTGTGGAACATCAGGCAGTCTGTGCCAAGACTGCAGCTGGGACAGAGAGGTGTGGGTGGAGCTTCAGGATAGAGAGGTGCCATTAATTCAGAGATGGTGCCCAAGGCAATCAGAAGAGTTACAAATGGATTCCTATCAGCATCAAACCAAGGCTACTTCCTAATTGCCACAAAAAACCATCACCATTTTAAGTTAAGTTTTCGCTGTCAAAATTGACACACAGATCCCTACTGTGGATGTACCATTTGTAGGATTTTTTTTCTCAAATCATTTTTAGCGTAAAAGCAGGGAAGATCATAAAATCTGTTTTTTACTTCTAGCAAGGACTAGCCAGTCCAAAGAGACTGGGAGATGTTTACTCTGTGCACACCTTCCTATCTACTGT
>VYZR01063045.1:20222-31306 GCA_013400675.1 Oxylabes madagascariensis
AGGTTTTGTGCACTTGAACTGGGGTTAAATGGGGTAGAAACCTTTAACCCTATCTCCAGACCTTTTGTCTAACATGGTCCCTAAAGTGACAGAGGATAGTGGTTATTGTCCAAGTGCGGGTTACCGAGTACAGTTTGTGTCAATGACGGTTTGCGTGCGGTGGCATAGATGTGTAGAATATAATTTAATTCAAACTCAAAAATCATGTCCTTTTTGACCACACAAGTGATGATGACTTTTCAAGTTATTTTCAAGTAAATATTACTTCTGTTGGTGAATGGTCTGCAGGAGATGGAATGTCTCTTCATGGTGTAGCACAAAATATAACCTAAGTTTGATTTTAAGTACATTTACAGAAAACCATGAAGAGAAACTACAACTTTTAACTCTGAAACATAGTGATTCTTTCTACACCATAATTACATCAGTCTTTGATCTCATGCCATAAAAAAAATGATGTAATTTTGTTATTAGTTTAATTAAAAGTTAGATATTGTACTCAGTTTTTAGGTAAAACCAACTTTTTCTTAGAAGTGCATTGAGGCATCTTTGTGGAGAACAATGTTATACTTTCTTCCAGTTTGCTACACTGTATAAAGCAAACAATATAAATACAGAAATTAAATACGTATTCTTGTGGCCCAGTGAAGTGTTATGCAGAAACACACAAGAAAACTCAGAATGAGCCACCACGGGAGACGAAGTCACATTGTCCCATTAGCACTGTGCTCTGTCCAGCACAAGTAATTAACCCAGCTGCTTCCATGCAACACTCTAAGAAAATGATCTTTATAAAGGTGCTTTGAATGGGCAATTTATTTTATAATGGTCTTTCTGGAAAACAGGTGGCTTGCAAGAGCTTTTGCAGATTTATGTTCAGGCATTAGCTTCTCTAATTAGTCATCAAATAAATTGGTTTGTGCATGATTTATTGACTCGTGAGAAAACTAAAGAGAGTTCTCTTAGGAAGGAAGTACATGATTGATTGTTTTTTTCTTCTCAAGTAATTCTTTAGTGGCCAAGCACAAAGGTAGAACAAAGCTAGCTCCAATATCCAGGAATCTTGGTTCACATTCTCACTTTTGCCTTGCTGGACAAAGAAACAAGCATGATGTCTACTCCATTTGTCTCGAAAAATATCCTGTAGGAAAATGCTCTGCAAGTCTGCAAAACAGTGCTCCCATCACTGAAACTCATGGTGCTCAAAGTCTCTGTTTTTATTGAATTCTCACTTTAACTGGTGAAAGCCTTTCCCATATATTTGAAAGATCAAAATAAACATAACACAAATCATCAAATTACTATTTAATTGCAGCTTACGGAGGATTGGGACTGTGTGCTCCATTCATCCCATACATTTCTTCTACTGAAATGAAAAATTACTTTGACTTCCACTTTTTATTTTAAATGTATTAGTCCTCCTCTTTAGACATTACAGTTATTAATGCTCAGGCTGCTGCCATGGCTCTGAATTCTTATCACTCACTCAGCTGATATTATTACCCAGGCAAAGCTGACATCAGAAATGGTACCTTAATATTAGAGAAAGAAATCATGACTGGAATTATTCATAGATTACACAGCATACACTACTTGGGAAACAAAGAATCAGCAGAGGTGGTTTTTTAATAAAAATTTATAGCCTAATCTAAAGTCAATACAAAAATTCTCCATGACTTCAGTAAATTTTGATTCTAGCCCTACGTAATGAAATTTAGGAGGGAGACAGCAGTTGTGTCCATAACCTCCCTTCTCTATTTTGATGTAATTTAACAGCACTGACAAGAAATTTATAAAAATACAGCAGATATTTCTGGGTGTGTTCCCTGCAGAATCAAACAGGAGCCAGAGCAGTTTATGATACTTAAAAGCAACTGAAGGAGAGAATAAGAATAATCACTGTATTTTGCAATGAAGTAAATAATGATTATAATTAAATTATATTGTGCATGAGCTAATATAAGGCTCAAAAGTTCCCTAATACAACTTATATCAAAGTGAGAAGAAAGATGCTTTCACTGTTAACAAATTGAAAAGGTGTTGTAAAGGTGAAAAAGACCATGCTTTCTCACTAGACACTTTCTGTTGATGCATCTACAGATACTGTTTCTCTTTCCCCCAGGTGGTTCTTCGCTGCTGATGTGTGTCTGACAAACCAAGCTTCCTGAGAGACCTCTGCTGTGCCTGTAAAATGGAGATGGTACTGAAATCAGGAACAGGAAAATAGTGTGGAATGTGTTCCCCCACAACTTCATATAAATACAAACTGGAAATTTTGCTCTAAGCATATTTACTGAGTTGTAAAATCTTATGATAGGTTTATGTGATTTTTCAACCTAGAATCACACACATATGCAAACCTATGAGATAGGAAGTCTTTATCACTACAAAGTGCTAATGATCCTTTGAATATGTGTATGGAAAGGCTTAGGATGACTAGGCAGGGATAAATACAATTACATATATTCAAGGAAGCTCCTCTGATTCCCAGCAACATGGTTTTATAAAAGATTACAGGAGTTCTCAGAATTTTGTCCAGGTAGATATCTTCTTGGTTATCTTCTAAAAACAACAAAAGGCTATTTGGGTAGATATTTGATGACTGTCTTATTAAAATAACCTCATTAAAAAATTAGTTAGAAAACAAAATGAGATGAAATGAGTCCTTATTCCAGAATGAAGGTGCCAGCTATGATGGAAGTGCTTCAAGACCAGAAACAGCCATGGTTCTCTTTGCCAGTATTTAATAAATCATCATGATGGGTGACACTAACAGGTTTGTTGGTATTTGCAGTGATTTACATATGGTCTCATCATTAAAGAATTTGAATGATGACTGCACATACTATTCCTCTGGTGACTTGGATGGTTGATTCTTTGCTTGACAATCTGGGTGGCAATGTGCAGCAGCTGCTTTCAGCCATTTAAAGTCTTACAGAAGGTGTGGTTTTACACAGTATTTGGTTTTCTTGACGGCATTATTTGGAGAATACAACCAGGAAGAACAAGGCTGATGACATACTAATCCCACTATGAGTTTTGTCACCTTAACAACACAGGAGCAAAGTCCTAAATTATTTGACTCCTAAATTTTTTGATTATTTTGGGTTTGTTGGAGCAGGAGCATTTAGAGAGTTCTCATTTGCTAAACAGTCTCAGAACAAACCAAGATATAAATTGACAAGGATATTTATGAAAAATGCTGATGTTACTCCTTTTTGAAGCTATTGAGGCTAATTAAAAGAGTCTGTTGTCTTGTGCTGCTTCTCCGTCAATAATGTTTTAGTTTTAGTGAGAAATGTCAGCTGTTATTTAATTGCACAATGGATCAAGATTTAATTAGCAAGTGGGGTTTTTTAATAATTGAAACTCACTGCTTAACAAAACATTGATTGAAATATTTGATACTAAACATTATATCATGTGATATCTGCTTTTCAACTTGCTAATGATGTCTGTGACTAGTTAGGCTGCTTTCACAATCTATAATTGTTTTAAGTAACAAGTTAATAATGAAGACTGTAAAAACTTGTTTTTTAAACATGTAAAAACACTGAAGTTCTCATTACTTATTTAATAATTTGATTAAAATCATGTCACTATTGTATCATGTTAGTAAGACTTGTGGGTTTTCAGTTGTGCATTGGAAGAGTGATTTTACAGGATGTTTGAATCAGATTCCCTGTGGGGTTTTTTTTTCCCTCCCTTTTTTGCAGTGGAGTCATGGAGTAATCCACTAATAAAATCTATGGGCTGTTTGCTATATAAATGTATGCATCTAGTTTAATTTAAGTCAGTAAAGAGAACCAGTAGAAGTCAGTAAAGAGTCAGTAAAAATGGTAGCAGTGATAGGACAGTTGGTAGGACATGTGGAATGCTCTTCTTATAAAAGACATAATTTTTGTTTTTTTAAACAGTAAATTGTTCACTAGTATTTTGGGGAAAGGAGACTGACTTGCACATTGCCCCAGCAGGGTCTTTGACAATGACACATCTGTAGCAAGCTACTATTAAAAGATTGTAAAAGCATTGCAAGACAGGTAAGCGTGCAGGCTTTATTATTTTTTTTCTTTAACGTGCTTTTTCTTCCTGCATGTTATCACTGGTAAACAAGACATTGATGAGTCACTCATTTAAAACCACTTGCTGACTACTCATCCAGGCTTCCTGGGAGGAAGAACTGCAGATGCTACGGAACAGCTGCAGCCACACCTGCCAGCTACCCATGCACAGCTGGTTTGCAAGGATGAGGGGTTCAGGGCACAGTCTCCATGCCAGGGAGCTGCCCGGGAATGGGCCAGAAAGCCAACAGCAATACAGCTCATCACATCAACACAAAAATTGTATTTATTTCACAGGCTTGTTTGGTGAGATAATTAGCATGAATACAAGCTGTTCCACGGAAATACGACATAAACATAGCGAATATTAATGACTCCCAGTTGACCTCTGTGTCCAGCCTCTGCTGTGAGATGGAATCGCGATTTCCTTTTTGTAATGCCAGGAGATCTACAGAATTAACTTTCCTATGAGGTACTTCCAGTGTATGAAAAAACCGTAAATTCAGTATGACTAAAATGGATTTGAAACATTAATCATGTTGGTATCATTTTCATGCTTTGCTGTAAGAAACTGTAGAATTAAATGTGATTTGTCAGTTGCATATAAACTCAAGATGTTATTTCACATCATAAGGAGATTATGTATCTATACACTATGAGTTGTGAACACCTTATATGTGGTTAATTGGGATTTTATTTTACAGAAAATGTAAGTAAAAATGAAAAATTAGCCCCTTAACATGAATTCTAACTGCAATCCTTGTTGAGAGGATACATTTTACCTAGTTATGTATAAATCCATGTTTACTGAAAAATAGAAGATGAGTCATGTGGGAAAGAAAAAGGTGTCATGCATTATGCAAATACTGTAAAGACAAATGTTTTCATATAGCAATGTCACCAAATGCAATCATTTTCTTGGATGGGGTACAAAGACAAAAATGTAAATAAAATTACATCTAACAAAGGGAGAGAGTCAGGCCAGCTGTTATGAAAAGACATTTCCTATTGCCTCCTAAAACTCCAGTTTTAACTGTCTGATTACAGTATAGACTGTCACATTAGTTCTTCTTCAAAAATGGTGATGGATGAGATCATTGCTCCTAACAGAACCCTAGCTCAAATCTGAAGCACTCAGGAAGAAGGTTTCCTTAGAATCAGTTCATTTTCTGTAAATTTTGCAACATCTAAATTTTGCTCCTCTAAGCATGTAATCCTTTAAGAGACCTCTTTGCCCCAGCAAGGCAAGAAATGTCTGTGAACTTCAGATGGTTTTACCTCAAAGGGCTACATCTTTGAGCTTCAGTCTGGTGATAGCACTTTTCCCTTCTTCCAAACAACTGATGCATTTCCCTGAATTGCTGTAAATCAAGTCTCAGGTTATCAATAATGGCAGTTACAAAATTTCTGTAAGAATTGCTGAGTTTCAGACAGAATCCCCTGGAGATTATCTTCACAATGAGCACTACAGGGGACAGCTCTGCAGCTCATTTCTTCTCCTTGGCCTTCTTTTCTGTTTTAGATGTGAAAATGATGCTGTACTTGAAATTTTGGATAAACTGCTTAAATGATCAAAAATTTAATAAAGAGTCATTTTCTATATAAACTAACTTTACTCTTTGTAATGTTGTTTGAGACATAGGCATCCAGAGGTGACAGAGAAGTAAATAAAACAGCAGCTTCTCAGTGTCTGTCCTGAAGTTGGACAGATACCAGACTCAGGTCTCAAATGCACTTCCACAAATGGAGAGAAAAGAAATGCTGCAATTATTTGTGGGTTTATTCGCTGCAAAAGGAGACTTGGGGTGTCTTACAGCAATTACACAGGAGGTCAGCAGGATCCCAGCAGGATGCCATGGGCCTTCTTATTGACCAGAACTATTTTATTCTTCCTTCTACAACTCTACCTGCCTAGGTGAAGACTCTTGGTGTACTGCAAGCTCACTGAAGAAGGAGCTGTAGTCTGTGTTTATATACTTTGTAAAAAGTAGGTGCTGGTCCAATACTGAGGGTCCTAGTTCCTACCAGAACGCAAACACCAGATCACTCAATGAAAAGGCAGCCTGTTGTAGTTGGAAAGGCAGTTCAGCTTCTTTACTCCAGTGGACACCACACCTGAAATAGGACTCAGAGGTGTTTGCTTTACACTGGAGTACTGATAAATCCTTCTGGTATCATCCTGGCAAATCAATTAAATTCACTGGTGTAGAGTGAGTCACATCTTACATACAAGCAGACAAAACCTGCATGTGCTAAAACACTGCAAGGAGTTAAAGAACGAAAGAGAAATTTTCTTCGAGAACAAAATTTAAATCATTCAATAATAATGTAATCTTCAAGTTTCCAGTCTAAGTTTCTGTATGCTGCCGTGGCATGCCTGTTACTTCTAAATAAAGGGTGGAGGTGGGGGGGTTGGAAAGGAGTGAAAAGCTCCTCTCAGCACTAAATTTTAATTGTTTCGGCAGTCTGTCGCGGGCCCGGGCCGGGACTACATCCCCCAGCAGCCCCCGCGCGGTCCCGCCGCGCCCCCGGCGCGCACCCAGCGGGCCGCGCGCGGAGCGCTGTCGTGGCGCTGCCGGGGGAAGGGTCGGCGGCCGTGGCGCCGAGCCCGCCGTGTCCCCGCGGTGCTCCCGGCCTCCTCCGCCTCATCGCCTCCTCTTCTTCCTCCTCCTCCGCGTCCCGCTCCTCCCGGGGCAGCTTAGGGCAGAGCCATGCGGCGCGCGGGGCTGGGTAAGCGCGGCGGGGCCGGGCCGGGCCACGGGCAGGGCCCGGCCGCTGTCAGGGCTCGGGGCGGGGGAGGCGTGAGGGGCCGTGGTCGGGGATTGTGGCAGGGCACGGCAGCTTTGGCGGGGAAAGGCCGTCACCCCTGCCTCTGCCTCTCCTTCTGGCCCAGCTGGATTTACGGAGCAGCGCTGAGGTTTGTGTTTCATCATAGAATCAAAGGATTTGGTGTGGAAGTGACTTCAAAGACCATCTAGCCCCCCCGCCCTCCATGCCGTAATACTTTCCTCTAGACCAGGTGGCTCAGAGGCCCTTCCACCCTGGCCTTGGACACTTCCAGGGATGGGGCATCTGCCACTTCCTTGGGCAGCCTGTTCCAGTGCCCCACCACGCTCGCAGTAAAGCATTCCTTTCTAATATTGCATTTAAACCTACTGTCTTTCAGTTTGAACCCATTCCCCTTGTCCAGTCACTACATGCTTTTGTAAAGAGTCTTGCCCCACTTGGTTGTGCTGTTGTTCAGTTGTTCTAAATGTTAGTCTGGGCCGTGTTCCCATGGATAGGCAGATTTGTTGCTCTTCTGTCAAGCCCTTTCCAAATCCCTAAATTGTTTGTTTGTTTTTAAGTACTTCTGTATGTTTTCATGCCATGTTTAGGGAGTAAAAAAACCAAGAATCCCAACTATTATAAATTTATTGCAGATATAATGTGGTGCAAATTGAGAAATCCTTGCATAGTTCCTGCTGAGTGTTTTGAGCAGCTTAGCCCTCATTTTTCAGGCAGCAGTCATGCTGATGACTGGAAGGAAACTTTGAACTCCCACGTCATTTTCTACAGCCGTGTGCGTGCTGTGACGGCACTGTAAAGCTCAGGAGATGTTTATACCTCTGAAATGTATGACCAAGCTCTGGGGCTTCCTCCTAGGGAGTATTTAGGGCTAAACCAGGTGTGTCTGACACTACCCTAGATTTACTGCTGCACTTCAGATTTGTATCGTGCAGTAGTATTTTCATGAAATAAAACAAATCTTGGGAACGCTTCTTAGTGAATCAAGAGAGCTGTTAAGATATTTATCATTAAAAAGTGGGCATTTGATAGTGCTTAGGTCTTCAGTCCTTTCCTTTGTCAGACTGACAGCTCCCTCTTGGTTGGAGTGAAGGCTGCCCAGCTGTGTGCTGTTTCTGAGGAGGGGATGGATGTTTTTGCAAGGAGTTCTGAGGAAAGAGCATGCCTGCTTTTAGGCTGTCTCTGGCAAAGAATGCCTGAAGGATCATCCTGAAACTGCTTTTTAAAAAAATCTTCTGGAAAGTGAAGCAGAACACCGAAATGTCTGTTATTAGCTGCAGTACAATTTTCTGCTCTATCTTGACATTTCAGCTGTCACTTCAGAACTATTTTTTATTTAATAGGCTGGAAATAGAAGCTGGGTACCAGCACCTCTGCAGTTATCACCAGCTCCCTGTTACCTCTCTCTTAGCCTGCAATTTGGTCATGTCCCTGTCACGTGTCAATGAGCAGTGTAGCAGGACAGCCCACAGAACTGCCACGCTGAAGTTTCTGTGCTTCCCATGAATAGTTGTAGTCAGGCGTCTTCCCTGTGCTTCCTATGACATAAAAAGCAGCAGCTGTGCCTGTTGAAGAGCTTTGGGGCACTTGTTCATGTCTGCATTGTCACAGTCCATTTAGGAGACCATTTAAGAGACCATTTAAGCGTTTCGGTGTTTTGGCATGAAGCTGTATGGTATATTAACTTACAAGCAAAACCATCTGTCACATGGTAGGAAGCACTGTAGTTAGATGCACTTGTAAAATCAGACAACAACAAAGTGAGAACAACCCTGACTCTATAAATCATAACATTTTAGTTACATTTCTGTGTTAGGCATTGGTGCTTTTAATTTAAGTCAGGGTATAAAGGCTTCTTGACTCACTGTGATGAAATAAAAACATATATTTCATTGCAGTCTACAAATTCCTTGTGAGGGGAAGAGGAGGGGCAGGCACTGATCTCTTTGGTGACCGGTGAAAGGACCCAAAGGAGTGGCCTAAAATTGTGTCAGGGGAAGTTTAGGTTGGATATTAGGAAAAGTTTCTTCACCCAGAGGGTGGTTGGGCACTGGCACAGGTTCCCCAGGGAAGTGGTCACAGCACCAGCCTGACAGGATTCCAGAAGCGTTTGGACAACACTCTTGGGCACATGGTGTCACTCGTGAAGATGGTCCTGTGCAGCGCCAGGAGTTGGACTTGGATGATCCTTGTAGTCCCTTCTAACTCAGAAAATTCTGTGATTCAGTCTTGTTGAAGATCTGTCTAGCTCAGAGTAGCAATTTACAAGTACAAATGAAAAAATCTTCATTACTTAGATCTAAAGGATAGCTTAATGGGTAAATATAAAATATCAAAATAGTATTGTAATGCTCTGTTTGAAAATAATAATATGTATGCCAAGCATACAATGAAGCTTTCTGAGACAGAGCTCTCAGCGTGAATGTGGTTGGTGTCTCTTCTATCCTTTTTTCCTCAAAAACAAAAAATCCACCCAAACACAAAAGTCTTTAAAGTGTATTTAAAAGGCATTCAATTTTAGTGTGCCATTCTGACGAGGTGAGAAAATATTTACTTATATTTAAAAATATTTATTAATGTTTTAACTGGGTTATTAGTTGAATTAATCTAGTGGGATCTTTATCATAAAGCTTATAGTAGTTCTTTTCTGATTGCCTTTCTAAGTCTTTATGTCTCTTCATTGTTTTCAATTCTTAGATTGGAGGTCTAAGACTGATTTTTGTCTTGAGTGGACATGACTTTAATTCTTCTGTGCCCATGCTGCTGTCCAGCTGCTGTCTGTAGAAGATCTTTGTTACAGGTTGGAGGAAGTGAATGTGTGGGGCTGAGCAGCTTTCATTCCCGTCTGCCCCTCATACTGGGCTGACTCAGTTGTCTGGATGACAGTCCTAAAGCTCCATCACCCAAAAACAAAGGCAGGAGTGAGAATAGAACTGCAGGATGGTGACTGAAACAGCAGTGCTCTGCTCAGAGGCCTAGCTTCTGCTCTGAGGTCTTGGTTATAAAGAAACTTATGTGATCATAATCTACTTTCCCCTTTAAATGTGTGATCAAATGATCCTTTCCTTTGTCAGAGAACGGTCACAACTTTCCTGTTTTCAGTTTGATTTACCACATGCAATGGCCTCAATGTTTCATTCACATTTCAATGAAGTGCCTGGATTGATTTCCATAGAACTCATCTGAAAACACTATGAAGGAAAAAAAAAATTACAGCCATTCCTCAGTTTCTCTTCTTTTATTTGCATATTGAAGGGTAACTTAGGCATGTAGAAAACGCTTGAGTCCCTGTTCCAAGAATACTTGCTCCAGTGGTGTTGTCTGTCTCTGAGTGCTGCCTGCTGTGTTTCCAGGTGATGGAGCCGCTGCAGGGAGCTACGGCTACACCAACAGTGGCTACAGCGTGTACGAAGAGGAGAACGACAGGTTAACAGAAAGCCTGCGTACCAAAGTCAGTGCCATTAAATCGGTACGTGTGTAACTACAGCAGCATCGCCACGTTCATGACATGCAGTTACATGAATCAGGGAAGCAGTAGGCTTAGTTTAAGACAGAAATTTAAAACTGTGATGTGTTAACCTGGTTGGATGTCAGGTGACCACCAAAGCTGCTCTATCACTCATCAGGTGGATGGACAGGGGAGGAAAAAGTACAATAAAAGGTTCGTGCATCAAGATAAGGGCAGGGAGAGATCGCTAACCAATTACCATCGTGAACAAAACAGACTCGACTTGGGGAAATTAAATTATTGACAGTCAAATCAGTATGGTAATGACAAATAAAACACTTAAAATGCCTTGCCCCTATCTTTCCCTTTGTCCTAGGCTCAACTTCACTCCCAGTTTTCTCTACTTCTTAATCCTCAGTGTGCAGGGGAACGGGGAATGGGAGTTGCAGTCAAAAAAATATGTAATGTGAAAATAGCTCTTAGAAATAGCATGCTAATATCCTCTGAAGGAAAAGTTTGGTGTTCTGATGATTCTGATTCCTTTCAGAGGTTGAGGACTTCAACCAAGTCTAACTGAAAGACAGCTCTGAGATTAAAGTTGTGTGGGTTTCTTAAAAGCTTAAAGTTTTATAAAGCCCATTCCAGTGAATTTTTTAGGCCTGAACACACTTGAATTCTTACTGCTAATACCGTTGCTTAAAATTGGTTTAGTCTCAAAGAGAAATTAAACAGGTTTAGAATAAGAATTTGGAGCAAGTTAAGAGGTTAAAAAAAAAAAAAAAAAACTT
>VYZR01063045.1:31403-47010 GCA_013400675.1 Oxylabes madagascariensis
TTTAAAAAAAAAAAAAAAAAAGCTTTGACCTTTGTTAGCAAATTTCATTTCTTGTCTCCTGCTGTGGTCTGTTACATTTCAAAATCTGTGTGTGTCAACAGAGCAGTTTATGGTGCCCCAAGGAGCTTCTTCTGGAGTTGCATCTTTTAGTGCAATGGGATAATCTCGGCATATGGAATAGCCTTCACATAATCTTCCAAGAAGCCTCCTGTACAATCAGTTTCACTCTTGACTGAAATGCATCAGTACGAGATAGTGAGATTCAAGTGTTGACATGTGAAAACAAACGGGTTTTGGCTACTCCAAAGCATGGGGGCCTGGAGTGCATTTCCCTCCATCCCAGGAGCTGAGCAGGTTGTTCAAGGCCAGTGTGCTGATGACAGAGAAATAGCTGCTAAGAGTCAGGCTCAGTGCCAGTTCTCCCCTGCTTAACTCCAGAGCTGCTTTAAGCCAAGGCTCTTCTGGCTGGCTCCCACCCTTTGTGATGCTGCAGCTGTGTTGCAGTTCCAGCTGTGCCTGGTCTCATACCTCCCTGATTCCAATCCTAACCTGATTTCATTTTCTGGCTTGACCTGGGATCTTGTCTCAGGCTTCTGCCCAGGCGGTTGCTGGCCCTGGTCACAGGACCGGCTTTCCCTGGCCTGTGCAGCTTTCCACCTTGTCCTGCAGCGCCCCTCTGTTCTGTGATACTAAGCAGAGGAGGGCTACACAAGTTCACTGAAGAAAGTCACATCTGTACTACAGCAGCAGCTTGTCACAAGAGATGTTTGCAGGTTACAGGTGTCAACTCCAGCAACACTTTGAGTCAAACCAATGCTCATGGTTCTCTCTGCTGCGTGCCAGCAGTTTGTTCCAGGAAATGGGTAATTGCTATTTCAGACTTGACTAGATCTGGAGGTTTTTAAAAGTCCATGCAATAATTCAAGTAAGACATTTTCTGGAAAAGGGGAAGAAGAGGATTGAGTACTTTCTGTGACTCTTTAGATTCATCTAGTCAGTTGAAAAATCTTTGTTTCTTTAAGGGTTATTGATAGAATACTGTGCATGTTGTTTTTTGAAAATAGCAGGTATTGCTTTCACTAGGGAAGTGCTAGTCATGTCATGTATTTTTGACTGAGTTCTCTTTGTATTAACTGATTACTCGTCTTTCATACCTTTTGGATTTGTTTTTGTTTTTTTTTTTATAGCTTTCCATTGAAATTGGAACAGAAGTTAAAAACCAGAATAAAATGTTATCAGAAATGGTAAGTATTGAATAAGTAGTTTTCTTTAAAAATGGGTCAGGATTAGAAGTTAATAATGTAAAGCATCCTGTCTTTTAGTATGAACACTGGTATTACAATGTTGACAGCTTATTGTTGACTGTAACATGTGACTGATTTGTCAGCAGTATCAGTATTTCTGTTCAAAAAGATAAGACGTGCAAATACATTATTCTTAAGGCACAACCAAGATCTTTATGCTTCAGATACGAGTATAGAATTTCAGCTAGCAAATACCTAGTATTATTAAAAAGGCACTTCTATGTTTAATTGTATTCAAGAATAGAAGGAAACAAAAAATAAGGGAGTCAGAAATGCCTTTTTTGCTTACACTTTGCTTTGGCTTGGGGTAAAAATAGCACTAGGTGAAAGTTTTTCCTGGTTAATTTTTGCCTCTAAAAAAATTTTAGTTTTGGAAATTTTGAAAGAACAGGGAAAACTATATTTAGTGAGCTGTAAGGGTATTTCTTTTCTCAGAGTAACATGTTTTTTGTTCTTTTGTTTGCTTGTTTTTTAAATATAGGAGAATGATTTTGACTCTACGGGTGGACTTCTAGGTGCAACTATGGGCAGACTGAGAACACTCTCCAGAGGAAGCCAGACAAAGCTATTATGCTACATGATGCTCTTTTCATTATTTGTTTTTTTTGTAATATACTGGATTATTAAACTGAGGTGATGCATGTTACCTCTGGTTTACATTGATTAATTTCAACTGTAGTCTTAGTTAATGAAGACATTGATTTAAAGCGACACATTTTGTGGATAAAACACAGTGAAATTGTTGTAAATTGCATTAACAATGAATGCGAAGTTATATATAATTTTCTTAATGTATCAGAGTTTTTCCATCATCCCCTGTTTTGGGGGGATTATTTGTAAATATGCAGAAACTGCTAGTGTAGCGGGATTTTTTTTTAAGGGAAAAATAGTTTTTAGAATTGATTGAAAAAATTCGAAGAATGGTTATTTGAAAATGAAGTAATTGCAGAATTTCAAGGCTTTCTTTTTCATTCTGCTTTTCATTCTGGGCCGTGCTCTAAATTAGAGCTCCAGTTTCAGGCATATAGTAATTTCTGTTGCAAAAGCACAAAGAATATGTGGATCTTTCTAAATAGATCTTACCTGTGGATTTTTAAAAAGCTGGCCTGAAGCTAGCAAATGTAATAGGAGTACTCCCAAAAATTACTTTTGTGGTTAGATCTGATAATGTTTAAGAAGCTTAAACTACGTGTTTTGGCAAGAAGTTACTTAAAACTGGATTTTTATTTTTTAATTTAAATGTGACAGATCACATTTACACATCTACTCTTTTAAGCAAATGCCTTTCATCATTGGGACCAACCAATATGGACACAGTACAAATGTTTTCTTTATATTTAAAGTATTTAAAACCGAAATGATTCCATTGAATCACTTGAACTTTTATCATGAGTATATTTACTTTTCAATTAATGATAGTCCCTAAATCTACAATGCATGATGTCTGAAATACAATGGCAGATATTTTGAATTTTATATTAAAGTATATTATGATGCATTTGTTGGAGGTGCAGTCACATTAATGTACTTTATTTTGAAGACTTGGCTTTGGCTTACCAAGTAGTTTCTAATCATTGAGGCTATTCATTGCTGAGTTTAACATTCAAAAAAAATTAAGTTTCCTAGATGTTGAAATTTATCTGCAACTTTTGAAACACTTTTCTAGAAATACTGTATTATGTGTTACCATTAATAACCAATTAAGAACTTACAAATAAAGTGTCCTGTAGTATTATCCTAGCTAGTGTTGTTTATATACATTTTTTTTCTACTGTAGAAGACCAGTGTATTTTTTTTGGAAATGGTGCTGTATTTAAGGGGCGATTTCTATTTTTTTAATCAATAATACGGGCTGCCTCTTTCAGCTTAAATGGCTGTTTTAGGAAGACTTTAAGTAATTATGCACAGTTTTCATATTAACATGTTTATTCTTAATATTTTTCTTCATAATTACACACAGAACATGGTACATGAAGTTCAGGCCTCTGCAAGCTCAGATACACTTGAGCAGTTGTTTGTAGAATTCTGCAAACACAAAAAAATTAACACTTCTCCCGTCACCAAAAGTCCATGACAGAGTGGAGTACAAATTGATACAGATTTGGCAAAGATGACAGAGCTCATTTTGATGATTGCTTGCTAAAAGTGAAAGATAGGGAAGGTACCTGTAATTGAGAGGAAAGGCACTGTTCTGGGGTTTGATTATGGCAGGGAATCATTTGTGACATAATTGTTCATCCTGAAAGCAAAGCTATACTGAAATGAGATTAAGCTACATAGCTTCCCTTCATATAGAAGTTCTGTTTCGTTATTGTCAGCTTAGATGCTCTCAAGTGTAGCTAAACTTGATTAAAGAACACATTTTTTTTCTACGTGCTTAGCATGGGTCATTGGAAAATTCAAGTAACCCACTGAAAAAATGGAATGGAGGAGGCTGCAAGCTTTCAGAGTGCTTCGTATCAACAAAAATTTGACACTGGAAAACACAGTAGTAAGGTGAAAGACCTTGATGTGCATTTTAATGACAAAATCACTGATCTGTTTTCCGCTCGAAGCGTACTGGTTGCTTGTCACCTTCAGTGTACAGCACAAGCCATGCTCTTGCTTTCTTAATTTTCAAGGAAGAGTGGAGATGCATCACTTTCTTGGAAGTATATCCATGTATTTGCATATGATGGAAAGCATGGTTTCGTCTGTGCCACCTCCTATTGACATCAATCTCAAGTCCCTGCAGAAATACAAAGAGTGGATTTAAACATTTGCACGCTGTTCTGATGGTGCTCTGCTGGACAGCGTGCCCAGAATTACTTACACATTGCATATGAACGCCACATGCCTGCAGAGCACCTCATCAAATGGCTCCTGGGAAGGTGGTCTGTGATGCTCCCCACAACACCCCTGCTGGTCCTGCCCCAAACCTGTAGGTGCCTAAGCCTGCAGTTGAACTGTAGGAGGGGAGGGAGCTTTTCCAGGGCCAGCAGCAAAGAGCATTGCAGCAATTAAATTTGCTTAACTGTGGTAAAAGAGTCAACCAGCACATGAGGTATTGGAAAATTGCACAGAAGGGGTAAAATTTCCATTCATGGTTTTTAACCAATCCAGGTTTTCCTAATGGCTATGCAAGATCCTTATTAGTATTATATAGTACCTTCATGTTACATTGCATAATATTACAAGTAGTGTTGTATAGTATTCCAGTATAGTTTTATATAATCTACAGAGCTTCTATGCTTAAAAAAAATAATGGCTGCTTTAAGAATATTTACTCTTGATTTGATATTTCTAATCACACTCATTTGACACCTGCCATTACCGTCACTAAGTCATCCCTTACAGAATTGCCTGAGTTCCCTGTGCTAGCCAGAGTGCTAACTACTGCAGCCTCGAGCAGTTTTACTCACAAATACTTAATCTCCTTTGGGGAAAAGAAAAAAACACCACCAATAAAACTACCAGAACAATTCTAAATTAACTCTAGTAACCTGAAGATTCCCCACCTTCCTATGGGCATTGCTGAAGGCAGCAGACCTGGAACAGTGGTAGTTGCTAGTTCTTAGTGCTGTCAAGCTTTGTCTTTGCTTTGTTAAGCTGCAGAAAGCCCCTGCCAGCGCTCAGCATTTGGCATCTTCACTGTAGCAACAGCAAGTAACTAATCCTCAGAACTCCTCTGTGATGTCAATAGAAATCCTCTCTGCAGCAGGAATCCTGGACACATGGGGCTTGTTTATATTGAGTTAAAAACAGGCAGTGGTAAGATCTGGCTTTGGTGGTGTGTGTGACAGACAGGTCAGGTTCTCACTTATAAAGGCACATCTCAAAAAACCAGAACACCTTTCATATGTATTGTGCTTGTGTGTATCTTTATGAATTTACTGATAATTGTATTTTTGTCTATTTGGGTGAGATAAGGAATATTACTTATAGAATCTACAGCCAGGTGACTAATGCCGATCTCTCCTCAGGAGACAGGACAGAAAGTTTCCCCCTAATTTAAGCGGATTAAGATGACAAAAGACTCAAATGATTTTAATCTAGCAGCCCTCTTCTGGGAAAGAAACTTGGTTTCATCATAAGAAAACAAAACCATGGGATTAACTATGCTGCCAGAAACTCTACAAGGAAGCTGGGGAAGAGGACATAGTAAAGTCAGCTTGTATATCAGTTATTTAATGTATGCTTATGGTTTGATAGTTTATTTTTAGAATCAATCATTAATATAGCACAAAAATATTTCAATATATATAAATATTGGAATTTAATTGCCTTTGTAAGGGATATTGTTAGGCTACTGCTGTAAAGGCTTTTGATCTGGCACAGTAACATTTCGCTTATGATTTCTGCATCACCTTTTTGCCACATGACAAGAGCAGCACATCCTGAACTACCTGCAGCCCTGCTGAGGTGAGCAGAAACCTTCGGTGGCTTCCCCTGACCAGGGACCATGAGGAACCAGCCTGCAGCACACCAGGCAGTTTGTAAAGGTGTCATTTTGAGGGACCAAACCTCTAGCTACTTGTTGAATGTTGTTGAATACTGTTTTCTTTAGAGAGTGGGAGTTAACCTGAGGAAGGAGAGAAATCCAGCTATTGTGTTCTATCCCTCTAAAATACTCAATGTCAAGTTAAAAAACTGCACTTAGGAGGGAGGGTGAGGAGCCATTCCCACCCACCAAACTCAATCCAGGTTATCAATAACTTCTGTTTAGGTAGCAACAGGAAAAAAAAGCCCTCCACGTTGTCAAATCACGTTTCCCATCTTCACAGAAGCCATGTCATGTAGCCTTCAGAAATGTGTCAAGCACTGCCTGAAGGAGAAAAAACAAGCTCCCTTAATCTTGGACTACCCTAATTTGAAGGTTATGAGATAACAAAGTTGTTCTAATGATTAGGAACCCTCTAATTTACAGCCTGAAAATATATTTAGTGTCATCCAAAATAGTCTGCAGTTTAACATCCTTCTGTTGGCTGGTGTTGACCTCTCTGCACCCTGAGTGACATTTGGACCTTGTTTTGCACAAGCTATCCTGCCCCTAAAACTTTTGGTCCCAGCTTTCCTGGAAATCGGGGCTGGTCCTTATCCCAGTCTGAGCTCTTGCTTGTGTGTGATTTCCCTAGCCATAAAGCAGGGACAGGTACCCATTCACAACACAAGGGAAGTTTTTGATCTTGCAATGTGCTATATGTAGTTCATGGCACACTGAATCTGTCTGTAGCTTCAAGCTGGTAAAATCTGATTGTGTTTGCAATGGTGCCTTCCAGTACCATTTGTTACTTACAGCTGAGAAGCTGAGCCTGCTCTGGGAGCTGCTCTACACTACATTTTCCTCTGAAAAACCATGTGGAATTGGATTGAAACCCTTTCTGTTCCCAAACAATCTGAGAGGAGCCTACTGTACTATCTGTGATACACGTGTCTGCACAAAACTTCAAACTCCTGCCAAAATAACCTAAGAAATTTTCTTTCCCTTTTCTGGCAGTGATCAGTGCCAGTCAGACATGGGGAAGACAGTGAGTTTTGGTGACTTAAGCCCAGGTTTCCCATAACAGCCTGGCTTTATGGCAGCGGTCCCTCAGAGATGCTGCTCTCCACTTCCCTGGTTAGAAGGACATTGGTAAATCCTTACCAAGGTTTGCATGACTCAGAATAGCACTGCTTCCCAGGCCATTTCTGCACTGCTTCTTTTCAGCACAAACTGCCCTTCATTACAAAACCTTTACCCTTTTTTTCTCATAACCAACGATTTTTAAGTTTTACCAATTTTAACGTTTTATTACTGGCAAGATATTTTGTGATTTCTTCCGTTTTCAGACTCAGCTAGATTACCTTTAATCTAGGCTGTCCAAATTAAGCAGAATCTGAAGGAGGCTTAGTTCTAGAGAGAAGAGTTTGAGCTGGTGCCATGCAGTGCAGCAGGCCTCTGACCAGGCACAGCTGCGCCTGCCAGTTCCTATGACCCCATCCCTTCCCCTTCAGGGGCATTCTGAAGGCTAAGATGAGAGAATGGGCATCAGCGTGGCCTGCTCTGAACATAAGGCAGAGAGTAGAGCTTAGCTCTGTTTTGAAGTCATCACTGTACAGTTATCTGCTTTGATCTGCTGTCTTAAAGGTAGATGTCATGTGCTTCATCTCCTAAATTTCTTCTCAAGGTACTCATGAAAGTCAAACAAAGTGGTAGACAGGCATCTGTCTCAAAGCCTCTGCAGAAAGAGGTGGAAAATGCAGATTTTGTTTCACAGATGACAGAAATTGGTATTAAGTCTTGTCTCAGCAGTTAGCTACAGACTTCAAAGGAAATTGTTTTTGTCAGCAGAACTGGATAGGTTTCATTTTGTTTGATACATCTATAATTTGCTATAATGAAAAAAACTGATTAAATCCTCCCAATGGTCTGGACTCACTCAAGTTTAGACATGTTTTGTAAAGAATGAAAGACTATAAACAATGACAAAAAATGAAACTGAAAGAAGTGTTTGAACTTTTTAAATATGTGAAGGGAAAAAAATCTAGACTGAAATATATTACTTGTGAAAAAAATCCACTTAAAATTATACAGAAGTTTGTTTTTTCAACTATCCTCAATTACAAATAGACCTTTGTATTGCAATAACTACACAACAGTTGAGGAGAAAAATAAAAATGTCTTTTTACTGCAGCTATGGATTTGCAATGCTACTTACACTTCTATTTCACATGAGTAGTCAATATTTTTCACTACTGCTTTCTCGAGTCTTTCATAATGTAGCAAGTAAAGAAATGATAGCATTCTCCCCATCACAGCCCACAAGAGTAAAACTTGTAAGAACTGGAAGCAGTTAGACATGGTGTTTAGCATTTAGTAACAATCTTAATTAAAAAAAAACAAAACAACAAACCAAACTCTTTAAGAACACCACATAAGTTCTTCCTGTAACAACTGAAGTGCACATAATTGCTATTAAAATACATGGATCACTGCCTGAAATTTTTTAAAACTCATGAAATCTGAAAATTTGCAATAAACTTTATACTAAAAGATTTCTTTCCTTGGATCTCACATACCCTGGGTTTTTCATACACATGACGGGTTTGTTCAGTAATTGATTTTTGCCAAGTCTTGATGTCTTTAAGGCCTTTCAGATAGGGGAGAGAAAAATAAACAAGCATGACTCCAGGCTAGTGCTTTCCTTCTCCAGAATCCTGCTATTAGGGTACAGTTTGGAAAGTCCATTCCTTATGGGTTTTATACTGGTTTGTATTTTTCTATGAAACCTTTTGATATTTGGGCTCTAAGCTTTTTTTGCCTTTTTTTTTTTTTTTTCAACCTATTCTCTTTATTAGAATCTGTACAACTGAGACATTTACATGTATAAAATAAACCCTGTATAGACACCTACATGGTGAAGCAGCTCTCTTCATGCCTCCTAGAGAATAGGCACTTAAGAAATGCCAGTTGTTGTACAAAGTTTAAAATGTTAATGATCTAATGACAGATATGAATAAAGGAAGTTGGCAAACAGTTTTGTGCCATTTCTGTTTATGATCTCTAACTGACACTAATAACTGAAATTCAGAGACTTCATGCACTAACCATGCATTGTGCTGTGTGTTCTTTGAGGAGTGAGTAATAGCCTGATGTGTCGAAGACTAATCAACATTTCTTTGGGAACTTCATAAAGATTATGCCACAAAAATGTTTGTACATTAGGACTAGATGTCCTGCTCTGCAATTATACTGCTGCTACTGGACAAACATCACAGTGACGTGAATGGTTACTCAGATCGCTGTACTAAAAAGAATGGCTTTAGGGGAAGTCGCTGCTTTGCTTATCGCTACAGATTAACAAGATTCTGACTTGAACCTGTAATTGTTTATTTAGGTAAAACTCTCCTTGTCCCCTCCTGGACCTTTGGTTACTCAATGATAGAATTTTACTGATTTATAGAAAATTTCAGAGTATAAATATCACACTGTCTTTAGCCTCATTTATAACAGTGTTTGTTTTAGAGATAGAAAGAGACATTTCTTTATCCAGCTGACTGTGTACACCAACAGGAAACACTCTGGACTTTTTCTAAGGAAAAATGTGACTGTGCTGGTATATTTGGAAACCACTCTGGAATCCACACAGAAAAGCCTTGCTCACAGCTAGCACTACTATACTGGGCTAGGAAATCTTAAAGCTATGTAAAAGCACGTACGCATCATTCTCTACAGACTACAACATTTACACTAAGTGCTGCAAGACAGGGATTCATTTTATTCAGAATGCCTACTGCAGTAGCTCTTAACATCTCCATCATCAGTGATCATTAGTTTTTAAAATAAGGCGGTGAAAAAAATAACTAAGGAAAACCATCATATTGACAGATGGCTTAAAACTACCATCATAAAGCAGTCTGTATCTTTGTAAGAAAATTTCAGGAGCCAACTTGTCAAAAATATTGAGGATCTCTTGACTTACTGCAATGGCATTCTTGTTCATAAAATGCTATTTAAAATAGAAAAAGTAGCTCAACCTACTTAGGAAGAAACAAGCTTTTTGCAGATTTTCTCCAGTGTTCTGCTCTCACTTTACACAGACAAATTTACCAAAACTTTCAATTATCCGAACCACTGACATGTCTAACTTTGGATTAGGTATTGTCTATGCAAGGGCTGAACAGAGAGCTGTTAGTGCAAGATATTCCAAGGTCGATTTTGGTCCTTCTACAAAATATAAGACATTGGGGCCAGATACCAAGAAAACTGTTTCCTTAAGGAGAATTTTGCTCTAAGTAGATAGAGACTAAAATTTGAAGGGACTTCAATTAATTTGCAAGAAGGCTGCTGTACCATTTAAATGATCTAATGACTTCTTGGAAGCAATTACATCTCTTGTATGTCTCACATGGTATCTGGTGTGACTAAGCAGGTGGAGACTGCTATCAGAACAGACTACTGCAGAAGCCAGGAGGGGACTCCAGTTCCACACATATCCGGGGAAAAAGATAAAGCTGATTTTCGTTCATTTTAGAAGAAAGCTTCTGGTTTTGCTTCTGTTCTTGTAATCAAGATTACAAGCAAACAAAAAGCAAAGAGAAAAAAAAGTCACTGGTTGGTACCTCTCAATTTTCCTCTCCTGTTTCCCAATCTGTGGCAGATACCAGAGGACCATCAGAGAAAATACTGAGTTTTCCTCTTTCATTTGACATTTAAGCTAGCCTGTGGGTAGTTCAAACTTCACAACTGTAATCCAAAGACAAGACTTGGCAAGTCAAGTAAGTTTCGACACATGTCTACCCAAAGTTAATTGCACTGGGTGTCCTTGCATCCACAACCCACTTCAGTGACATGCTATGAAGCGGAACGAGACCATTCACACTGGTGAGGAGCTGGTGCTCTTTTCAAGTAGGTGATTGTTTAACAGGACATTTAAGAGGATAAATTTCAGTTAAAGCCACTTTGTATTTTCATCACTCCCTTACCTGTAAAACCTGCTCACGAGAACTTCACTGGTGAATCCCATTCCTCCCCAAAACTGGAGACAGCTATCAGTCACTTCACGGGTCAGACGACCTGCCTTTAGCTTAGCCATGGAAGAAATTTTGTCACATCATTGCCTTCTACATAGAGAGCTAATAAAAAAAAGAAGAGATAAAAAAGCAGTCACTCTGGAGGTCACCTCCCCGTGTTCCTTTAGCCTGACAAGGTGCTTTGCACAAAGAGAAGCACATCTGGGAAGCAGATGTGGGTGCTCACCCACGGCGCGGTGCAGCAGCGAGCGCAGGAGCTCCACTTCAGTCGCCAGCTCGGCCAGGCGGAAGTGCACGGTTTGGTTGTGCAGGACAGGCTGGCCAAACACCTTCCACTGCCGGGTGTAGTCAATAGTTTCTTGTATAATAGTTTCCATTGGTGTCAGCGCTGGAAGAAACAAAGCACAGAATGAGACATCATTTTAGCCAGATCTGTTTAGCTTCTTGTTGAAAAAGAAGGATTTTTTCACATTGTACAACCATCACATTAGGTTTTTTTAAAGCAAATTGTTCTGTACACTCAGTTTGGGGTGAAGCTTCAATTCTGAGAAGGGTCTGGTGCCTCCTTGTACCTTGAAGACATCTATTTCACTTGAGCCCCAAACTGCCAAAACCTGGAGGAGAGGGAAGGGAAGTGGGTAGGAAAGAGGGAGAGTCATAGAAAACAGTACCAACATGATGAGGTAAACTTTATGCTTAGTGTCTCATTTGGGGCCCTAGCAAAAGCTTGTGGCCACTCCTAGTTTCAGTGCTACCTGTGTCCTGAAGGTTTGCTAGAATCCTGGAAAAAAATCTGAAGGCAGACAGTGTAGTGTGCTTGGTGAGGAATGCTGTAGAAATGTAAATTGAAGGAAGCCTTCAGGGAGAAGGCAGAAACCTATTCTGAGATCAAGGAACACAAATAGACTGCTTATTACATCTGCATTCTGTGATCAGATCCCAGCATAGAGAAAAAAAATTCACACTCTATTTTGACTCTAAAAAATCATTAAATAATTCTCCTAATGGAAACAGAATGAAAATATGGTACTGCTGTAAAACAGGTGAGAGAGTCAGTAGATGATGCTTTAAAGCAGAACTAGTTTGCTACTTCCTTTTGTGCAAACTGAGACATATCCCATCTTAAACATGAAAATAAAAGGGAAAAGTTTCTTTTCCAAAGCAAACCAGCCTTGAAGTGAATGACTAAGCTATCAGTCTCTTGCAGTATAGCTGGGATAACAGCAGGTACAGAATGTGTGAAGAATTTTGTTAGGCAAACGTGGACCCATGTTACTATGACAAGCAGCAGGGCATGATTTCACAAATCTACCTGTATGAGAAGGGTTACATTTCTCTTTTCAAAATATACCTATCTGCATCCATTTGAATTTAGAGTCTAAACCACAAAACTCTGAATGTGAAATGCAAAATAAACCCAAGCCTTGGACTACTGTGAAATCCCTTTTCCTACCTGCCAGTTACTAACATGACAGTCCCTTGCAGGAGCCTGGTATGGTTCCACATACCTTTTTGCTTTGTTTTCACGATCACTGCTATTTAAATTTCATTTCTGTACTGCTCTCCTGTGTAGACTCTGCATCCCATCAGTTCCCCCTGCCATGATTATTCACCATCATTTCCACAGAGCACCATTTTTCACATGATGTCTCCACATTCTATGGGGTGATCAGCTTTCCTCATAACCTAAATATTTTCCCCTCCTTTCTCATACAACTAACCTCAATGCTTATTTTTCAGAAAAGCATATACAGTAATGTCCCAATTTCTTCTGTGTTAACACATTGTGTTGTCACCCAAATACTGGCTTTCTGGATGGGAAAATAAATTTCTGTTTTCAGGAACATCTCTTGAATAGAAATAGTCTCCTTCCAAAGGACAATGTCACACAACACTGTAGCATGTATGACACCAACAGCATTTTCACTTGTATGTCTATGGTCTCCAGCTTGACAAATGTAAAGAAAGAGCAAGGAGCATCCAGGTACCACTTGTCCCTTTCCCTCAGACTGAAATCTGGAAGAATACAGCGAAGTCTGAGCTGCTGGGTGGGAAACAAAACAGTACATGCCAGTGCTAGGAGAGCAGAAGGGAGGTGGAAGGGATAAAGACAAGGGATTAATCTTGTGTTGGTCTGTCAGAGCAAGTGCTCCAGCACAGCTTGTGTGGTTCCCAGCATCCAGCACCAGGGAAAGAGGGGGTAGGAAACAGCAAGAGGAGGCAGAAGCAAGATCAGGTGGGAAGAAACAGGACAGAAACTGATTAGGTCCTGCTTGTAAAAGGTCTAAAGATCATGAAGGGACTTTGGCCAAACTCTGCTCAGGCTGTCACCACACATCATGGCTCAGACTGGGGTTCTGGGAAAACTGCTCTTATAGTGTCCACCTCTCCAATTCACTGCCTCCTTCCTGCCCCTGCTGATCCATCCTCCTGTTTCCTTAGCTGCCATTACGGCCCTTCTTCTTATTTCAGGAACTGTCATTTGCACACAGAAACAAACAGAGGAAATCTAAGGACTGTCCTGGGCTGCTTCAAAAGAGGCAATAAGGTCGAGGGTCGTGATTTTCTCCCTCTACTCTGTTCTCCCGAGACCCCATCTGGAGTACTGCATCCAGCTCTGGAGCCCACACAATACAAAACAGACATTGATCTGTTGGAGCAGGTCCAAAGGAGGGTCCTGAATAAGATTAAAGGGCTGGAGGACCTCTCCCATGAGGACAGGTAAGAGTGTTGGGGTTGTTCAGCCTGGAGCAGTGCAGGCTCTGGAAAGGCCTTATTGCAGCCTTTGATATATAAAGGGAGTTTATAAGAAAGATAACTCTTGTATAATAAAGAGTTTTTACCAGACCCTGTAGTATCAGGACAAGGGGGATTGGTTTTAAATTGAAAGAATGTGGATTTAGATTGAATATAAGGAAGAGTATTTTGGAATTGGAACTACATGATCTTTAGGGTCCCTTCCAACTCAAACCATTCTATCATTCTATGATTTTAAGAAATTCCTTATGAGAGTGGTGAGACACTGGAACATGTTGCCCAGAGAAGTTGTGGGTGCCCCACGACATGTCCATTCCCTGGACATGTTCAAGGCCAGCATGGATGGGGCATTGAGCAACTCAAGTTTAGTGAAAGGTGTCCCTGCCCATGGTGGAGGGGTTGGACGTGATAAACTTTAAAGGTCCCTTCCCAAACCATTCTGTGATGCTGACGAGAGGTATTCAGCTCTGAGCACAGGTCTAACATGGCAAACCTTGGCTGTGTAGCAAACAGCACCAAAATGCAGCACTTCATGAATACCATGACAGCCAACAGCCATGTTCAACAAGATAGCATTACACAATACTTTGACAGTCATATGAATTCAGAGAAATGCCATTCACAATAGAGAATCCCCTTTTTTTTCCTGTGTATTTGTTTCCTTTTTTATACAATGTTCCCCACATCCTCAGAGAAAGGTAACCCCATGGGTTTCAACTGACAGCACATGCAGGAAATGTTACTCTAGGGCAGCTTAAGGAATGTGTGGCCTACCACACAGCTGAGAATTGTGAAATCACTTGAAGTTGCCAAATGCAGAATTTCCTCGTATCTCCATCCAACTTATATTATTCCACTTGAAATTTCTGCTCACTGTGAAGACACTTTGTCTTGTTGCTATGTTTCCTCTCAAAAGAAAAGGAAATCAATATATTTTTCTTAGGTTGTGACTGATCACTCTCTAATGAAACATACAGTGAGCTCTAAGCAATCTGATTCTTAAGAGCGTGTGTTGCGCACGCAAAAGGATCCGTCATCCCGCTTACTGGCCATGACTCAATGGTGCTCATAAAACTGAAGTTGCAGGAGCAAAGTGCAGAAGTCTTTAGAAAAGTGCCATTCTGCTCTCACATGCACACTGAACTCCCTCTTTGTCTCCGAGTTAAGCAATTCACAAAACAACTCTTTGCTTTTTTGTCATAGCAACATTCTTTTCCTGTGATTTGTGCGACAGGTCCTCGAAGGGACAGTATTTACCAAGTGTCACAACATGGGAGACACGTGGTACCTTTTCTCTTTCTGTGAAGCAAGAAACACAGTGACTTTGACCAATGCCTTTGATAATGTGTCACTCAGAAGAAGAGACCACACCTGGGACCAAATTTTGAAATTCCAGGAAGTCAGTTTTCCATTTTTATTTTAAATTTGTTTGACTGAAAATAGATTTTAAAAAGGAAAAAAGTAAAAGGTGAAGAAAGATACTGGCCACAAAGAACATAATTAATAAACAAAAAGAAGTCTAGAGCATGTGATACTTGAAACTAAAAATAAATCCCCACCAAACAAAGAGAAACAGAACAAAAAACCCCAAACACAACAAAATAACACCCAAAAAAGAAAAACAGACAAGAATGGCAATCAACTGCCTTTTCCAAGTTAAAGAAAGCAGTGAAAGTGAGGATGCCAGGACTGGTTCCTAAAGCATTTAAAAGCAGACTGATGATTTTTAATGTCACAGTCATGAACTGGGAAGGAACAGAAATGTGCTGCTGAGGGGCAAAAGTGAAGACCAGGATTAAACATGAAGACCTAATCATAAACTACTGAAGGCACTTGTATTGTTTTACACATCTGAGCCTTCAGAAGGGCAGTCATGGTTGAACCTATTTGAAACCATTTGCAGGACTGGAAGTTAACACCCCTAGATGCCGTGGTACAACCAACTGCATCCGTCAAATACCAGGCTCCCTTCTAAACATTGGTTACTCTTTTTCTTGTTTACCACAATTGGTGATGTCTGAAGTTTGCAGCTTGGCCCAAACCATGGGTCTTGT
>VYZR01063051.1:13942-29327 GCA_013400675.1 Oxylabes madagascariensis
TCCAAAATAGAGGTTGATTATGCCAGAGATAAAACAGAGCTGGAAAATGCTGCCAGTCAGACAGTCAATAATATCTTCCCTCAGTGCAAGATAGAAACTCTGGCTCTTGCTGAGTTTAAAAATCATTAGGAGACAGGAACTGCAGTCTGTAACCTCTTATATATCCCCTCAAGCTGCTGTCTCTGGTATGCTGTTCGAATTCTGTCTATGTGCTCTCTCTGGAACTCCTGCTCATGGTTTCAGGTCCCTCTACTACAATATTTGTCCCACCTTATGTCTTGGTACACTTTATTTGGTTTGTTTTGTAGTGGGTCAAACTTGTAAGTGAGTTTGAAAACAAAAGCTTGTCAGAATTCAGTATGTAGCCGTTACTGTTTGACCAGGCAAAATTACAGACCTGAAATTAAATCTGCTTATTCTGGAAATTTGTTGGTATTGGTTATTTTCATTTTGGAACAGTTTTCTGTAGAAATGATCTCAGCATTCAGGAGTGTTGCAATGTTTTCCACTCGCAGGGTTGATGACACTGCAGGAAGCAAAAACTGTCTTTTGCTGTTGCACTGGTGTAAGTCTTTACTCTGATTGTTTTGCAATGTATAGTGTAGAATAAAAAGCAACTGCAGGAATGAAAGTATTAATACAGTTAGATTAAACCTCTTTTTTTGGTACAGAGCAGAGGTAGCTTGTACAGTTTTTAAATCCTTTAGTGTTGCTTTCACTTTTCAGACCACTAGCTAGTCAAATATTTTAGAATATTAATTATATATCTATATATAGATACGAATACATAAAAGTAAATCTCTCCACAATATTTAGAAGTGAAAATCCAAGGCTAGCACTGCACTAAGAGAATACATTCCAGTTACTTTTACAAGAAAAGCATTGTCCTAGTGTCCTAGAGGATTTTAATGATTAAAGGATTAAAACAGTTAAATGTTTTGGTGATTTCTGTTTTACTTCCTTCTTGGTTTTGTTGTGCGTCTTTTTTTTTTACCTTCAGTGTTTCCAAGACTTTGGTTTCCTCTTGGCAGAGTTTGGTGTACATTTGTTAGCAGAAGGCACCACAGTGCACTGGAGAAGCTTTTGACACGCAAGCGTGAGTGCGTGCTTGAACTAAGATTGCTCTGCTGAGTTAGATAAGGGAGAATTGCAGAGTCTTATTTGCAACAGACGCAGGCCTGCAGATACACAAACAGAAAGCATCTCTTCACTGAGTTCTTAGCTTTGGTTGACCACACTGCACACAATATACCCAGATTTAATGCTGCTGGTTTGGAAAATTAATGTTTTTAGAATTTAAGGAATTCTTTCCCTTTTGCCATCAGACCAAGGGAGGCACTTTGAGTGTACTCTCTTTTTTACAGGCATTATCTACAAGAGGAACAGTTTTGCCAATCATTTGTTCAGAGACTTTCAGAATGAGTTGAGCAGCTTGCAAGACTTCCTTTCCTAATAGCAGCTGTCATGGACACATGATACAGGATGTATTGCTCATAAATTTCTAAGGAGGAAGCATAATTTTTTTTTTTTTTTTAAATAAGCTGCTGAAGATTTTTTTAGCTGTCAGGCTTGGTTTGTCATGTGATACATACCATTGTGAATTTTAAACCAGAACATTGTATATCAGTTCACTTTTGACAATTCTGTAGGTTTCTCTATATTTGAAATACTGTCAATCTTTTGATTTTCATGTCCAGTCAGTCTGACTGTCTCAGTTCTTGAGCCCAAGTGGGTTCATAGTCAGTCTGTTTCTGTCATTGTTTTACAAACAATATTGCTTTGTTCTGTGAGTGAAAATAGAATTTCTAGATAATTGACACAGGACCTTAAGGGAAAATAAAGTTCAGTCAGAACAAACTGAGACATGGTAACAGTCAGTAAAGATAATTTAATCTCTGTCTCACAAATGCTTTTCTCTTAATTCTTGTATGATAGTATCCATGAATATCAGGGGTTTTAATAACATCAAATCACAGAATTATGTGGGCTGAAGGGGACATTAAAGATAATCTTGTTCCAACCCCCCTGCCCTGCATGGGCAGGGATACCACCCACCAGATGAGACTGCTCAGGGTCCCATCCAACCTGGCCTAGAACGCTTCCAGGAATGGGGCATTCATAGCTTCTCTGGGCAGCCTGTACCAGGGTCTCACTGTGCTCTGAGTAAAGAATTTCTTTTTTCTAACCTAAATCTCCCCATAAGAAGTCAGGAGAGACTAATTATTAGAAGACTTTCCCTAAAGTAAACTGACTGCATTGTTGAAGCTTCCATATGTCAAAGCAACTCCTGTTGCTCCTGGAAGACCCCTTGTTCCTCACTTGGCACTGGTCTAATGGCCTGTACATGGCAAGCTGGCTTAGTCCAGAGAGTTTGACATCCTCTTGAATTAGGGTTAAGGGCCCTACTCCTGTTCTGCTTACTGTACTGATAATGGGCACGTCCCAGATCTTGTCAACACCTTCACTGAGCCCACTGTGAGCTCCAATGTGAAATTAGTGAGTGAGTGCTTAGTATGGTACTTGTTGGGAACTCTGCTCCCAGTCTTTTGGATTTACATAAATTAAAGAAGTTACATGATTTCACTGCAGCTGTTTTTCTGTCATCTAAAGATGACATGTGAAGTTTAAGTCTTGACATGGCAGATTTCTTAATGTTTTGAAAAACTTGAGTTAGTTGTGGGTTTGGGAATTCTGTTTTTGGAATAATAGCCTCTACAGCTGTCAATAGTCCATTGTAAGCATAAAGAAATGAGATGTAATTAACTAAATGATCAAGTGATTTTCACTCTGGAAAGGATTTACTACTAGTAGGAGCAACTCTTGTAATAAAGGTGTAACTTTTATAATAAATGTTCTTCATGCTTTAAGAAAGGCGTTCACATATGTGGCTCTTAGAACAAAGCAGGACAGAAAGTAAAAGATACCTTCCTGCAAAGGTATCTGAAAGGTAAGACTTACTTCCATAAAACGTAAATTACCATACTGGTGCCCTTTTTCAAAGGAGAGAAGTCACAATGAGGTAAAATTTGCATGAGCATATATTTAGTTTTACACAGTTCAGTTTGATTTAAGTGAATTATTTAAGAGGCTTTGATGACTTTTTTTTGCATCCTGTATGTCATACTGTAACAAATCACAGTAAATGTTTAATAAGTATCTGTATGTCGGAGTTTATGTTAAAAGCTTGAGAAATCTTCTGATAGAAATTTGTTAACTTTCTTTTGTAGAATTAGCTGTTCAGTTTAATCCAAATACTATCAACCCTTTATTTCACCTTCTATTAGAAATCAAAATTACAAGACATCAAAAATGCCACACAAATTAAGTTGCGGTGTCTTTAACAGTCTTGAAACCCTACATGGAAAATGTTGCTGTTCTTAATCTTAGATTATGAAGGAAAATATACTGAAGGAGTCATAAAGGTATTCTTCTAATTGTTGCAGTTAATCATTTCACCTGCACAAAATGCATTTGCCTAACACAATATGCCACATTATGTTACCATTAAAGGATTTTATTTTTCATCTTAGTGCATATAAAGGTTCTGCCAGAATCTTTGTTGTTTCAACATAATTTCCATCTGTTTTCTTCCCAGTTGCAAAGTGTTGGTTCTGCTTGTACTAAGTCATCTGTAATAAAACCAAGTAACAGTCCTAACATGCCCTGACACCATGTGCATTGACGTGACTATGGTGGGATGTTTTTAATGGGACAGAGTGTTGCAGAAGCACCATAGATGTCAAAATTTAAACTTGTCAAAGACGTTAAACTTTTCCAGGCTGTTCATCACTCTTTTAACTCAGCAGTGCCACATGTATACTTGAACCTGAGGCATGTGTAAAGCGAGTAGGGGTATATTCTTTCAGAAATTCTCAGGCAAAAGTGTTCGCAGTGGAGTGAGCCGACATTTAAAGAGTGGCCATTGAAATGAAGTACTTGTTTGCCATTTCAAAATCCTGTGCGTTGGTGTTTCATTTGATAGCTTCAGCTTTTGCATATTTTTGTTTTACATTTTATTCCACTATGTTTATAGTTCTTAGACCATGGATTAAATGAAAACGAAAATTTGTTTTTCATGCCTCTTAGCTGATTAAAGATTTCTCCATGTTAAGAACATCACAGCTTAGAAATTTTAGAATGTTGTGTGATTGACAGGAGATGCTCATTGGAGGAGGAAAACAGAAATTATCTGTGATGGTGGTTGAAATTCAAGCTCTGAAGGTTTTTTTTACAGCTGTCTTAAAGCTGGATCAGTGCATTTCAGAAAACAGCTAGCGAGTATAGATGTTGGGAATTGCAGACGTCAGAAGGGAAGCTATTAAGAGTCAGTTTTAATCAAGAAGTAGCTTTCAGTATGGTAACAGAGTTGGCACTTGGTTAAATCGTTGGAGGAGCAAATGCCTAAGATGAAGAGAGTTTGTTTGGAACAGAAGTCTAGATGTGCCACTTAAGCACCAATTACACGAGGGAATATTTAAGGTGTTTAAGTGATGATGTAGTTACATCTATGTTTATGGTGGTTTTTCTCCTTTCGCTGATGTTTAAGCCTGCCTTTGTTTTGCAAACATGTGTGAAGCTGTTGGTCCTGATGGCAGACTTTGATTTTTTTGTTCCTTTACACCAGATTGAGTGTGTAATGGAAGAGCAAGCAGCATGTGAGCTTGTGCCTCGGATGTGTTTGGAGGACAGTTAGGAGCATGGGAGCTAATCTCCCCCAGCAGCTGGTTAATGGAGGTAGGCGTTTCACTCTTCTCTTGCAAAATCAGCAGGGTTTTTTTCAGCTGCGCTTAGGGCATTTCCAAAGTGTTTTGAAATTGATGAGAATAGCAAAGATTGTGCCATGGAGAGCCATAATAGAAGATACTCATCACCCCAATCATCTCTTGAGCTGAGATCTCCCTTTGCAAGATTATTCCCATTTCCTTTCCCTCTCCCTCCATTATATGGTCAGCGATACCATTTACTTAAAGGAGCATGGTCATAAAGAACAATTGAAGGAATTTAGTTGGATACTCATTAGGTTTCCCTAAAAAATAGTTTAGGCAGGGTTGCAGAAGGAACAGATACCAGCTTAATACTGAGCTTTAGGTGAGTTACAACTGTAAATGTCATTTATGCATCTTCAGATGACAAGGTGTGTTTATGCTGTGGCAACTGGTGTTTTGTGGTAAGTCTGTGGCATGAGCAGAATGCACAGCACGGCTGGAATTTGGATTTGTGGTAGGGCTTTAGGCATGGCAGGAAGCCAGAAATACGGTTTTTCTGTAGTCAGTAAGTGCTTTTGAGGAAATGTTGAGAACAGTGGTGAACTTAAAAGTTTTAGGATTTGCACTCTTTGCACTTAGGATTTTTTTTCTGTCTGTTTGCTGTTGCCCATATTACTTTCTTCTGTGTGTTGACAGAGTTCATACTGGTCAGTGAGAGTAATGCAAAACTTGCAATGTACGTTGCCTCAAAATCAGATTGTTTATTATTACCATAGTTAGTGTGTCTCAGCTCATTTCAGGTAGAATTTCAGAGCTTCAGTTTGCACACAGAAGGCATATCCCCTTCATGTGGACTCGTTGTTACTGGAATAATACGGGCATTGTGTTCTCTGGCTGCACAGAATCAAGTATTTTTTACTTCTTTTTGTCAGCAGAAACATGCAGATACTGTGTTGGGTTGGGCAACATGAGAACTGGCCGGTGCACCAGATTGCGCTAGTAAAAGCTTTTATGATTTTGTACAGCTCTAATCGTTATTAGCATTGTAACATTTGTCTTCATTTTTTCCTCTAATAAATCATCTGCTAAATCGTTTCACTTCGGCAAAGTCATCTTTGAACGTCACTAGAATGTCAGTCCAAAATTACTATATAAGGAAGAGCTTGGCTTTTAAAACTAGTTCTATGCATTTAAATCTAAAGAGCCTAACTGATGATTGTCTGAAATAACTGGCAACTTTTCTTTTCAAAAATCTTGTCAAATTTTCCTTAAAAGAGAAATCGGCTCTTTTAGAGAGACTGCTTATCAGATCCCATTATGCAGAGAGAACTATGGCATGTACTGGTCTCTTTTTTTACAGCATGGGAGAATCTTTGTTTATTTTAAAAGAAAAAAAGAACAACTGGTTCATCACCAGAACTGCTATTTCTTGATTTTGTACATCTGTTAGAACTGGCAGAAATGCTGTAATACACATTCTTTCCTCTCCAGAGAAAGGGAGGAGGGGAAGGCTTATAGTCATAGACTTGGCTCTGTTGCGGTGTTTACTTCCTACCTTTTTCTATTTTATTTTTAAAAACAAACAAAAACACAACCCAACCGTCCCCCCCCAAACAAATAACAGCAGCCTTTTTGCCTGAAATGAATGCTTTGCTTGCTGTTCATTTTGTTCATGAGCTCTCCTGATTTAGGAGGTTGGCACTTTCCACTGCCCTGGTAGTATCTGTGTGAACATACCACTGTTAGTAATTATGCAATTATAAAAGTGCTTTTAAGGTTATTCTTGCACTTAAACATATAAATTTAATTGTCAGCAACAGACTGTATGTGTAGTATATTTCAGACATGGTGTACCAGTTGTGTCTGTCTGTGATATAATACCAAGATCCTGGACAGAAGGATGTCTTCTTCTGTCAAAATTATGGAGCAGATTTTTCAGTTTCACCTTTTTTTGTCTTAAATCAGGGAATGTTTTAGTTCATTTAATGAGAAACAGCGGCTGCAAAATGACTAAATTTGTTTTGGGAACAGGAGCAGGTACAGCATCCAAGATAGATTTTTTTTTTGACTAAAAATGTTCCCTTAGGAGGGAAGGAAGAGTATGTTATGTTCTTGAAGTATTTAGACTCCGAGAGTAAGCTGAGATTTTTTTTAATATGTTCACAGTGGTAAGATTTTCCTTTATTAGAAAAGAAAGAAGAAAGCAGTAATAATTCAGCATTTGAAAAATAGAATATTGTGGCTTTTTAATTCTGAAAAAACTCTAGGGGCTCAAAATGTAAGACCTCTTTTTATCAAAAGCAGGAGATGTATAGGTTTTTTGCTTGGGGTTTTTGTGTGGGGTTGTTTTTTGTTTTGTTTTGTTTTTTCCCCTTTTTCTCGTCTTTAATTTTTACACTTGCGGAAGGTAGTGTAGCATTCTTGTGGAGTACTGGCATCCTGCGCGGTAGTCTAAACTGAGTAGCGTTGTCTTGGCTGCCTGCTGGTTCATACTCAACAGCTGCCTATGGCGGTCTGAGGAGGGCCCAGCAGTGCATGTGCTGCGTGCATTGCTCTGGTGCGATGGACAGCCTGTGGGCTATTTCTGTGTTTCCTCTTTGGAGAGGGATTCCTGTTTCCGCTGCTGGTCAGCTGTCCCCTGAAACTTCCTTAGTCTTGACCCAAGCAGCTCAGTGGCCGGGTTCCGGAGACTGCAGCACGCGTTTGGATTTGTGCCGGTCTTTAATGGGCGTGCAGACAGCTTAGCTCTTACAAACACAGGCATTAATCTCTACATTCCTTTGTTTCTACCTTTGGACTTAGTTTCAGTATCCAGTTTCTGATTTTATCTTTTGGTAAGGTCATAGAAACCCATTCACACCTTTCTGGGGGGTCAGTTGGGAAACAATGAGGAAAGAAAGGATGCTGGCAGTACTTTTGCATGCAGATTTGCATGTGAGAAATGCCTTCTCATTCTTCTGTTACAGATGCAGTTGACCAAAAGTTTTTAAAAAATCCTCTTGTACAGTAAAGCTTCCAAGAAGTGGAATAGTTGCATGTTTGGGAAGAACTTAGGGGTTTTGGTCGGAGATGATCTGCCACCTTTTTCTCTGTCAGAGTAAAATGGGAAGAGTTCTTTCTTTTTCCTCTTCTCACTGTGCAGTTAGCTAAGCAACAGAGAATAGAAGGAAATCCTTGGTGTCATCTTGTACGTAGGTAATAACTGAAGCTTGGTATGTGATGGGAATCTGGTTTGGGGGCTTTTTTTTTTTTCTTACAGAAATACATCTGATAAAAAATTCAAATGTTGTCACCTTAACTGTAGTCTTTGCCGTGCCCTTCAAGTTCTATATAATCAAGCAGTGTTGGCTGTCACTCACTCTTCAGCTCTGCTCCCTGATATATTCAGATGCCTTATGCTATAAATATGCATACTTCTCTGAGAACCCTCAGATTTTGAGAATATCATCAGTTGTTTAGCCACAGTGATTTAATTTCTGCTGTCAGTCTAAATGGTTGAAAAAACACTGAGAAATCTTTCTTTTAATTAACTGTATTGGATTTGTACTTGTCCTTATCAATGTGCAGAAAATGTAAGGGAGAGAAAACAGAAGTTTCCAAAGCTGTAGCTTTATACAATGCTAAGCTTTATACAAGAACTTGCATATTTACTTAGTTGTCACCTTGAGTTTTGGTAATTTCTACACATGCATAGACACTTGTACACACCCCACTTGGCCTGGGGGAGCAGGGATGCCATTCTCTGCCCTGATTAAGTGTAACAAAGGTAGTCCTTGACCAGAAGGAAATTTCAGGCTTGTTAAGATAAGAAGGATGTAAGGCTAGAAAAAGCTGACAGAAGGGGGTATTGGGTCAGATGGTGAGGAAAAGATGGTAATAGTAGGAATAACAGGTCACTAGAGTGCTGTGACCTTTCAGAACCAATAGTGATAGTCGTGATTCTAATCCTACTTTTTTTTCCATCTCTTCTCCTAATACAGGGAATTCTTCTGAAGAATTTGCTGGAAGTAGTTACATGTGAATTTTCTGCATGAAGATTCTCAGACTGGATTACATAATAATACGCTTGTATGCTCTGCCTCTACTTGATCCTTAAAAATGATGAAGATTGTATATGAAATTTAACCCCTTTCTGATGAGTGACCTAGACATGAGTTTACATCGGCAAATGGGCTCTGATCGGGACCTCCAGTCTTCTGCTTCCTCTGTGAGCTTGCCATCGGTTAAAAAGGCACCAAAGAAAAGAAGAATTTCATTGGGTTCACTTTTTCGGAGAAAAAAAGACACGAAACGCAAGTCTAGGGATTTAAATGGAGGTGTTGACGGAATTGCAAGCATTGAAAGTATTCATTCAGAAATGTGTACAGACAAGAACTCTATTTTCTCCACGTGTACCTCTTCTGATAATGGAACAACCTCTAGCAGCAAGCCAAGTGGAGACTTCATGGAATGCCCCTTGTGCCTTTTGCGGCACTCCAAGGACAGGTTCCCAGAGATAATGACTTGTCACCATAGATCTTGTGTGGATTGCTTGCGTCAGTATCTCCGGATAGAAATCTCTGAGAGCAGAGTTAATATTAGCTGCCCAGAATGCTCAGAACGTTTTAATCCTCACGATATTCGTTTGATATTAAATGATGACATCTTGATGGAAAAATATGAAGAGTTTATGCTTAGGCGATGGCTTGTTGCAGATCCTGATTGTAGATGGTGCCCAGCTCCAGATTGTGGGTATGTATTTTTTCGTATATTTGCAAAAAAGTGACAGTGTCAATACATAATTTTCATAGCGTTACGATTTTCGAAAAGTTACTTGCTTTACTTAGGGTGTTGTTACAGTTGTACAAGTAGGTAGCAGGCAGAATTTTCTTTAATTAAAAAAAAGGACAAGTAATCAAAAGAAATTAAAATGAAAACAATAAGAACCACTCCAAGCTAGAACCACCTTCCAAAATAAAATGCTTTCTCGAGTAGGTTTTTCTTTTTTTCTGCACAGAGGGAATTTCAGCAATGTCAAGCAACTTTTATTGGTAGACGCCTGCCATTTATTTACAGCAAGCAAAAGAAATTTAGATGTTGCACTGCCAAGGCAATGGTACGAAGCTCAAAGTAAAGAGAATTGAAAATTTGATGACTGTAATTAAACTTTATCTTGTAAAGCACAGTGGGTAATTTGGCTTTTTAACTGTGGAAAATGAATTAGGCTTTTCTTTGAATTAAAAGGCTTCTCCTGCTTCAGATATCTTCCACCTTTTGGCTGGTTGAGACAGCACTTGTTGCTTGTCAGCAGGATTCTGATGTAGGATAATCTGCTTGTTCCTGCTTATTATCTGGGGAACATAATGTTTTAACTTTAATACTTTAAACAGTTCTGAAACCATGTTGAATTCTAAGTAGTCTGAATACTACTCAGTAGCAGCTCATCATGCTTTTGTGCTGCTGGTGTCTCAGGCCATTCTTCAGCAAGCTGCTTTTTTAGAGATTGATTGTGTTATTGTACTGCTTAAAGATTGTGGGCATGACTGCAATCCAGACGTGCAGTGCACACTAAAAACTCAGAGGCTGACAGCTCTGTTTCAAAGCCTCACAGATGAGCAATAAGTAGAATGAAGAGAAGGAAGAATATTGCAGGAGAACAAGCAAGTTAGGACTGCCTGTTAGGTAGATTAAATACTCCAGTATTAATAACCAGGTGCTTAATGTTTAGGACCTACTTCAAATACAGTTTTGCTTTCATGCCTTGAAAGAAACAGAATTTACTAATGCAAGTCAAATGCAGGGACTGGAAAGATGATAGTTTCATATCTGGTCCAACGTGTGGCATAGTTTGAGGACAGAAGGAAAAATAACTTGAGGGATGTTTCGGTTGCAGGAGCTTGTAACAAAGTCATATGAACAAAGCCAGTACAGTTTACTCTTAATATTTTGATACTGCAAAAGAAAACAACCACTAGAAGATATTATTTGATAGTCAGAAGTATGCTTTGCCCTGTGTTTTTGTGTTACAAACTGTTATTATTCAAGCTGAGGAGAAGCATTTAAGGCCTGTTAAACCATGTTTCAGTGGTTCAGATGCTTTTTTAGTACTTAATTAAGTAGACTAAGGCAGGTTTGTTTAACCTGTTTTGGTTTTTATGCTTCAGTTTTCTTATCTGTTTTAAAAAAAATCCTCCTAAGTATCTTCCAGTGGTCAGAAGCTGTGATGATAATTGGTATGGATAACACCATTATATAAATAAAAAGTGGGTCTTCAGAGCAAAGTTAAAGTTCCATGCAGTCATGTGGGACCACAGCAATGTGTTAGTGTGCAGCAAGTATTTAAATCATTGCTCCAGAACTGCTTGTTGCATGCTCCATACTCTGGGAGGGGAGTCCTGTGGAAAGTACAGTGTATTGCCAGGCAGATAAACTCTGCCAATGTCAACAATGGCAACAAACTTGTGCTGCATGGGCAACCTTATGTTGTACTTTTGAGAACTTGATTTTTCTTTATATACTTAAAGTGGCAGGGGAATGCTTCACAGTGATAGATGAATTCTGCTTTTAATGCACAGGTAGTGCCTCCTCACTGAATTCTCATTACTAGTTTAAAGTGGAATAAAGTTGGCTACTTGGGTACTTCTCAGGAAGGAGTACCCAGCAGTTCTCACTGTTTCTGGTTGTCATCCTAAACAAACAAGAGCTCCTGCAATCATGCTTTGTCTTTTTCCTATCCTTCTCCTGGTAGTTTTGAAACCTTCAGAACTCTTATATATGTTGGGCAGCAGGGATTGAGAGTTCAGCAAAAGTTAATCTAAGTAGTTTAGGGGAAAGGGCATACTACGTGACAACAGAAAGACCATCAACAGTGCCTCCAGCAAGAGTAATACCTGTGTATGAATCCTCCTGTTAAAAAATTAAATTTGGCTTTCAGGCAGCCACCACAGCACTTGTCTGACAAGTTTGTATGTGCCCAGCTGAGGGAAAGCACACAGAGGGAGGTAGGAAGGAGAAGTGGGAGTGGTGTGGAAGGTAATAATGGGGATTTGATGTTGTGGTGGAGCTTAGCAGGAAGATGAAGGAAGGAACTGTATAGGGGTAAGGTTTAGGGAAGCAAACACTACTCAGACTTTCACAGAAGAGTCTTTGCTAACAAACACTGTTCAGAAATGATGCATGACATACAGCACACACAAACTTCAGATCAGCAGGTATTTGCTTGAATAATTATGCGGTACAACAGCAGTCGCAGTTTCTAATTGCTTCAGCAGCTAATCCAATTGTACAATATGCAGTTAAAGCTGAGGGTTTTTTTCTTTTTCTGAACAGTTTTTGAAATGTGGTACTGGCAGAATGCATTAGGGTTATGACCTTTTAGCATGGATCAAATATTTCATGAAGGAGCTGGATGAAATGCATTTACTAAATTTGCAATTAACCCCAAAGTAGGAGAGGTGCAATAACTTCAGAGAGTAGCGTAATTTCCTGAAGTTGACTATAAAATTAAAAACAAGTACTGTAATAAATAGGAAATCGGTGTGAAATGGAGCATTTTGGTAGGAAAAAATTACTGCACAAATAGGTAGAAAAATGGATGGTGCACAACAGTGCTTCAGCTCTTCTCAGCATTGATCAAACATCCCATGTAATATTGTTGCAGGGTTTGGGCATCACGCAAAGTCAAAAATCTGGACCAGATAAAGAGCAAGCAATTATAAAAACTTAGATCCCTGAAATGAGAAAATGGAGATCAGCCTGTTAAAATACTGCAGGGTTTTTTTTGTATCATTGATCTCCTGGGTTCTAAGGAAACAACAGTTAATAATTAAGAAGTAAATAATTCTTTTTCCTCTCTGTTTCAACTCTGTTTGGGTAAAAACAAGTCCTAGGGACAGCAAAACATGAACCAAACAGACCTTGAAACAAAGTTATCTATAGTACCAAGTGTATTGCTATTACTTCTGTTCCAGTGGGGAACTTCTCATCCTCCCAGCAGGAGAACTGCAGAGGAGAGCCTCTGCTGCAGCAGCTCTGCCCTGGATGGGCTGCCTGGCAGCTGAGGGGTGTCCTGCCCTACAGCAGCCCAGAGCCAGAATGGTCCGTCCCACTGGCACCACAGACTTTCTGACCCTGGGCTGCTTCATCCGCAGCTTTTGTTGCAAGCTCAAATGCATCCTGATGGTGGTTGTTACCTGAAACACTGTAGAAGTCTGGACCAGCTGTAACCTACCAGCAGAGGCTTGATAGAAGACATTGTCACATAGGTGATCCTTCCCTGGGGAAGGAGCACTGATAGGAAACCTCTTGAGCCTTCTCCTAGACCAGTGTCTTCATATTCTGTTTTTCATACCAGTTTCCAGTGTAATTTTAACAAGCATTACTGAATCAGTATTCCAAATGTGTTCTGTCTTTTCTTCTGTTTGAATTATTTAATGGTTTTGCTCTGAGATTGTAGTGCTGACATCATTAGAAGAGAGCAGCGATTCCTAAATTTTCAAACCTCTATCAAGCAAAAAGCAGATCATGCAAAAAAGTACAGATTGTTCATCCATTTTTTTACTGCGCAGCCTTCAATTAATTGCTCACTGCCTCAGGTTTTTGTTTTACTGGGTATTACTTTGAGTTTGCTTGGTTATCCCTTCTCTCGGCCTAAACAAGGACTTTAGGCTTTCACATCTCCTTTAAAAAGAATGGAAATGTAAAAATTAAACCTGTAATCCTGTACAGTTTAAACTGAGATTTATTCTGGTCTAAAAAGTTACTTTCTAAAGGTATGCCAAATACATCAGTCCAAATTAGGGAGTGCTTTCAGGGATGTGCCCCTGCTTTATTAGTGACAAGGAGGCAGCAGGATATAAATTGACACTTTATTCCGTGTCTTAGACTTGAGATTTTTTTTGGTCTAACGTTAGCAAGCCTTGAATGTATCCCTGTATGTTGAAGAAGCGTTTGGATCAGTCTCTTTGTGTACATGCAAAGCAATTATCTCTTCAGTTTGCAGAAAGTGGGGAAAATGAAGCTGATTAACTTGGCAGCAATATAGAAGAGTCTAGCAATTATTGAAATAAATATCTGCTTGGAAAGGAAGAAATATTTGTAAACAGGCAAGCATGTATCTCATTTGTAACTCATCATCTGTAAGTTAAATGTTGAAAGTCCTATTTGCAAGATTTCCTAGGGGAGAACATCAAATACACTGTTTTAAAACAATAATGGAAGGGATAGGATTTGCATTAACTTTGCAGAGTTTCAGATCTAGCTACTTAAATAAAAATAGCTAACTTTTAAGATAGGCTTGTGAGTGGGAATATTTTTAAAGTATCATTACTAAAAAAGAATATTTTGAATTAATTTATGCAACTGTTATAAACTGGATGGGGGTAAAAATAAACAGTCTTTTAAAGTAAAATTACCTTCTTTTGAACAGACAGAAGCTTAAGTCTTGTTGCATTTATAAATCTGTTGAAGTCTACTCAGGGACCCTATTCATGTGAATAAAACCGTACATCTGTTTTAAATGTTACACCTGTGGACTTAGTATTATATATTTAAAAGAAAGCTATTGCATAAAGTCATTGAGAAAAGCTACAGTAGGTATGAATTAATAAACATATATACATATGTTTGTATTTACTGTTAATATGATCTGTTTTTATCATGTGAACTTTGAAATGCAGATCTAATGAGGGACTAGTTTCATCACTTCAACTCATTGTATAGAACTATTTGTGTAGTGTCTGATTACAAAGTAGTGTAACACAGTTTTGTAGATCTCAACATTCTTGGAGGTTTTTTGCTCTGTAGTATTGTCAGAGTAAAGGTGGCATAGAGAAGAACTCTTATCAATTTTTGCATTTACATTTGAAATGTATTTTTTAAAATGCCTTAATTATTGAGAAACCAAAATCCTATTTATAAAATACTTGGTTTGTTGTTTCGACATTTTTGAATACAAAGAGTTAACAAACGTCTATTTAAAGTAAATAGTGATATTCATGATAAAAGGCAACTAGTAAAATCCTAACCTGTCTTGCAGTGCCAAGTCAGATGTGATTACAGCTGAAGGTGACACTGTAGATCACTTAGCAGGCATCCTCCCTCATGGACAGGGTCAACCTAAAACGTGCCCATAATGACTGGGACACTTTTGAAGCTATAACTTTTCCTAACTGCTTAAACGCCTTTTTTGTGTTTATTGTCCTGCTCTTCTAAACTGTGGTTTCTGGGTGGCTGTAAACCTTACAGTATTGCATTCAGCTTTAAATACAGTATGTTTGAATACTGCATGGAGTACAGGTGAGTGAGTGTTGCAGTGATTATAGTATTTCTGTACGATCTTAATCTAATGCAGTGGCAGTAGAGTTGTGGAAAGAGGTGTTCAGGAACTGATGCTGGCCATCTCCTGAAGGAATTAGTCAGCTCCTGATGTCCACTGCCTTTGTACCTGCTTCAGCTGCTCTGACAGCTGTCTAGTCAGCTTTGTTCTATACTTAGAACTGGTTTCATTAACAAAATTCTCTCTTGCCCCTCTTGATTGTTAAAGATACGCGGTGATTGCGTTTGGATGTGCCAGCTGCCCCAAACTGACATGTGGACGAGAAGGCTGTGGAACTGAGTTTTGCTACCACTGTAAGCAAATTTGGCATCCCAACCAGACCTGTGATGCTGCTCGCCAGGAGAGAGCTCAGAGTCTGCGCCTG
>VYZR01063051.1:37976-55915 GCA_013400675.1 Oxylabes madagascariensis
GTAGAATAATTTCTCCTTGACTTTGATATCCTTGCTTTTTGTCTCCTCCAGTTTAACCTTTCTGATTCTGGCCTAACACCCTCATGCTGTTCTTCTATACCCATTCATAGTAATCTGACCTACTTTCTATTTTCTTAATGCTGCTGCTGCTTTGGTAAAGGAAGCTTCATTGTTCTTTTTCAACATTCTGTCTGTCCTTTGCATTGGAAGAGTTTGTACTTGTGCTTTGTTAGAGTTTCCTTGAGGAAGTGCTGGTGTTCTGGTTTTATAGATAGAATCTTGTAATCTAATAGGTTTCTGTGTTTATTGAAATATCTCTTCTGGCCTAGTATTTTTGTTTGGTTATTCTTTATTATTATTCTTTATTATTCTTTATTCAGCTATCATAAGTTTCTTATTTCATAGTAGTTTCTACCAGTGTAACCTTCTATCTTCATGTTTTAAATCAGTTTCTACTCTGTAACCTCTTCCTTCCCTTCCTTTTTTTTTTTTTGCTTTGTGTTTAAGGAATCCAGTAACCTGTATGGATGTCTGTTGGTTGCATTGTGCCTTTTGTTTTGGGAGTTACAATTGTCCATAACAGTAAAATTCAGTGCCTTGGGTGATCCTGCTAATTGCTCAGAGCCCCATGAAACTTAATCTTTCTGGGTTTATAATTCTTAAATACTCATACTGTTAGAGTGTTCATGTTCAATTTTTCCTTTGTAATCCATAGGCATGTTCAATATTCAAGTGCTCCCTCACTCTGCATTTCTCTCTGTATAATGTACCTCAGAGCAAGTAAATTCATTCTCTTTGCACAAAGCACAATGCCTTCTCTGCCCTTTCCTTGCCTGAACAAAGACTTTGTTTATTCCAAAATGAGAACAACCCTACCGAATCTCTAATTGAAATTATATTTTAGAAAGCACAGCATTCAAACCCATGATAATTTAGAAAGCATGACATGCAACTCATTTTTTGTGATTATTTTCTTGTGTACTCATCTTCTGTGCTCTTCCTTAGATGGAGTGAGGATTAACTTGGCTTTGTGACAGCCATTAAGATACCTGTTGTTCCTTTGTAATTACATCTTAGCCAAGAATGATGACAGATGTAGTGCATACCTCTGAGAAACCATGTTCCTAGAGAGAGTAAATGAAGCACACAAATGTGGGAAATATCTGTAGAACAGTGATCTTTAAAGGCCTTTCAGATTCATGTGGGGTTTGTGACAGGTAAGTTTAAGGCAGTCACATTTCAGAGTTATTGCAGACTTGGACCATCAGTAAGAGGTTTGGGTTTCCTCAGCAGATTCCTCAGTAAACAGAAGCACCGCTAAGACTCAGGTTTGCAGAAACATTTCTTGTCTCAACAGCTGGGGGTGCTGGAGCAATGGAGTTCTTGTTTTCCCCTCCTTCCAGGCTGTGTTTGGTGAAGGCTCTCTTGTGGCTCTGTTATGTCAGCCTGTTTCTACAGAAGTAGTAATCTGTGAAAGCTTTAACTCCATAGTGTTCAGGGAAAAGACAGCTGGGAATAAGATGTGTCAACTTGATCATATGTGGCAATTCTGGAAGTTTATCCTGGAAGTTTGTCTACTTTTCCCAGCCATGTAAGCTGGAGTAATGATTAAACAAAGCTCTTCAATTACTTAGCTCTTCGTACTTGAGGCTGAGAATAAATGCTTAATTGAAGGATGGGAGGACGACTTAGTTGTAACAGGTTGCCTAAAATAAGGATACGTATAAATTTTATTTTCTTCGAGATAAGAAATTAATCATTGCACAGAATGTGGTCTCTCTGGAAGACAACAGGGTACAGCTTCAAACGATGTCACTTCTTCCATCCTTGCAGCAATGTATCATTGATGTCGATAATACTCTAAACTCCCTTTCTTTTCTCCTTTCAAGATTCACAATCGATATGAAGGCAAAGACATTTCAAAGCACAAGCGAAACTTGGCTATAGCAGGTGGTGTAACCTTATCTGTAATTGTTTCTCCAGTTGTAGCTGCAGTAACTGTAGGTAAGCAAATATTACTATTTTGTGTCTTGGTAGCACCTTGCAACCAGAACTCTATAAACACTCATGAATAACACAGCTAAGTGCTGTAGTTTCCTTTTATAGGTGAAGGAACCAAGATGAGGAGTCTGAGGTTATACATTCATTGGGGCAGAATCAAGAATACAGTGCTTGATTTTAATGTAGCATTTCCTGAAGAATTAAAACTAATTTTTATCTTGAAAATTGAAGTTTCCACATTGTCGCATCTGTCTTTTAAAATTGTAGTATTTAAGGTTTTTTAAATGACCAAGGAAAAAACTGTTGCCACAGAGTCTATTCATATTTTAATAACTTCATATCAGACTTTTCCCCATGCAGAACAAAAATGGTCTCTTACACTTAACATTGCAGTAGTTGAGAAACCACTTGTTTTGCTCTGGGAGTCAGTTCAAATTGCATCACACTCTATCATGGTGATTGTTGAGGATAACATTTAAGGAAAATCTTGCTGTTCCTTACAAGATAATTGTCTCATCTTTCCAGGTAATTTCAAGATCGCTGTAAACCTAGATTTTTTTTGAAAGGAGGGGACTTGCCTGGCACTGCTTCTGTTGCAGCACAGGCATCCTCACAGCTGTACAGTAAGCTGCTGTGGATAGCTGACTCACACTAAGACCCACCATTTAGTTTAAAGCTGGATCAGCCCCCTGTACACACAGTTTTGTCTGCAGTGTTCCCCCTCGTGCCAGAAGCAATGCTCAGAGAGTAATGAGTAACCTCCGGAAGATGTGGCCGCTTTTAGCCAATGATGATTCAGACTGGACAGGAAACTGTGGCTTTAAACTGCTTCTTATCAATGGTGGGCCACTGTGCAAATGAGGATATGCCAGCCATGAAACTGGTGTCAGTCTGCATTGCCTTGTTCTCACGTGGCTGTGGTGTCAGATCCCTGCTAAACAGGTGGTGGGACACAAAGTCTCGTAGTTGTATTTATAGGTCTGCCTCACTTCATTTCTCTCAAGCTGTTTCTTATTCCTGAACAGAGATGAAACGTGGCTTTTCAGGGAAAGCAGTTGGGTTTTATTTTGTGGAGTTTTGCTCTTGTCCCATTGCCATTAACACATGGCCTCCAGTCCCAGGGGATTGTGTGGTTTCCAAAACAATGACCATGAGAATATGGAGTGCCTCCTTGAATGTGAGCAGTTTTTCTAGTGAAGGAGATCTTGTATAATTGGAACCCTTCTTTTAAATTAGACTGAGTAGCCTTACTATTAGGTCTGCTTCTCTCCCAACTTTTTCAGAATGTGCCAACTTGACATTTTTCAATCTGCTGGTTTTTGTACCTTCTATATACTTTCATCACAAAGCCATAGGATGATGTACATTTTGTGCCAAAGGACTCTCACTTCCATCGTCCACTCGAAGTGGTGGGATGGATCTGTGTGTGCTTTAGTCTGCAGTTCCTTTGGATGGTTTCCCTTAATTCCTGTCACCGTACTCCACAGAATTGTTTACTTTTAAGGAAAACTTATATTGAAAAATCCCAGAGTAATAATAATGTTAAGCCCTACTAAATTGATAGAAAAGCCATGTCTCCCTTCAGTGGCTGTAAATTGAAGCCCCTTAATAAAGTAGTAGAGGTACTAACATTTTTAGTTGATTAACATTTGAAATAGATCTCTGCTATTTTTGCCTCTCAGGTGGAACAGTGGAGTTCCCAGTGGAGCTTTTGTCAATCTTTAAGTACTTTAATTTTGTTTGTAAAGGATGTTATGGACACACAGAAAGTATTAATTCATCAATCATTAAGCTTCTCTTCCTACCAGTGCTGACAGAGGACATTTTGCCCACTGAAAGTACTTTCCTGTCACTTCACCTTAGTGATTTACCAATATTTCTTAGTTTTGCTCCCTCCTGATCTCTTTCATGTGTAATACTAATCAAATATGAAGCAGTCTTGGAAAATGAAATTGCCTTTATGAAAGGCTCTAAAATAAAAGTCACTTTTAATGAAAGACTCTACTTCCCTCTGTAGGTATTGGTGTTCCTATTATGCTGGCTTATGTGTATGGAGTTGTTCCAATTTCCCTCTGCCGAAGTGGAGGATGTGGTGTGTCAGCTGGCAATGGAAAAGGTGTCAGGATAGAATTTGATGATGAAAATGATATAAATGTTGGTGGAACAAATGCAGCTGTAGGTAAGAAAATTCAGTGTTCCATTTTCTATAAATATGGGCTTTGTGACTTGTATTTTCTTAGATACTAGAGTGGTTATTTGCATTTGGGGCCACTTTTGCTCATTGCTGAAATTGCACCTCTCAGATGATAATCGCTTCTCTGTGTCATTTTGTGCTGGGCTGTATTACAAGTATTAAAGTTTTTCTTGCCCATTTTAATCAAAGCCAAACTCAAGTCTTCTCCATAGGTAAAAGTTTTAACATAGCATTAATATTGCTCTTTCAGAATCCTGATTTGTGAAAGCTGGTTAGATATTTTATTTTTAATAGGGCCAACTAAAGACTGGTCTGATGCTTCAGTTTTTTGATTACGTGGCACTATCCTATATAATGGGGTCTCTCTGCATTCCTTTTATCCATGTTGACTGTCCTATCCATGGTTAATTTTTGCTATCTTAAGTATGTGATGTCGGGCATAGCCATTACAGCAGCTCCAAGAAAGGTGTCTTTTTAAATTATTTCTCCTTGTTTGTGTTTTTTTTTTGGGGGGGTTTCGACAAAGTTCTCTTTTTGTGACCATATGTTTTATAAATCTTCTTAGCACAATTTCAGAAACGCCTTTAATGGTCACATTCTGGAAGCAGCTGAGTGCTGCTGCCGTGGCTGAGGAGCCTTGTGTATTTCTGTGCAGATACCACGTCGGTGGCAGAGGCGCGGCACAACCCCAGCATAGGGGAGGGGAGTGTCGGGGGCCTGACGGGCAGCCTGAGCGCCAGCGGCAGCCACATGGACAGGATAGGAGCCATCCGGGACAACCTGAGCGAGACGGCCAGCACCATGGCCCTGGCCGGGGCCAGCATCACGGGCAGCCTCTCGGGGAGCGCCATGGTGAACTGCTTTAACAGGTGAGGGACCTGCTCCCAGCCCTGCACTCTGCTGCTCTGCTCGTAGGCACAGGCACCTTCTCGGTTTTTGCTTTTTGATATTAGTTCCTGTTAAAAGGAACTGTCTCTGGGAGATAAACAGTTCATCCCTGACAAACTTACTGATTTTCAAGAATCCTGCCTGACCACAATCCTCAAGACTTTGATCTTGTTTAGGCTGAGTGGGGCCTGAGATGTTGTTCTGCTTCCCCAGCAGAGCTGCCTGTAGGCAGGAGTCAGAGGGAGGCAGCTCATCCCTGACACGGTTCTGTCCTCTGGTGCACCTCACCCAAAAGTCAGAACTGCTGACTTGTTCAGTCTGCAGGCACCAAGCTGTGCCTTCAGAACACCTGGGTGGAGTGTGGGCTCCAAATGGACTTAGGCAGGAGGGGAGGCAGATGAACACCTGGCCTTGCCAAGGCGGCAGCTTCTTGTCACATGCTCAATGCTTTCTGTGAATTTGGACCTTCCTGGTAATTGGCTCTGCTGCACCCTGAAGAGAAAGGGAATGTGTAGAAAGGATTGTTAGCATGTGGAATGATAATATTCCATTGTTAGTACTGGAATTCCTTCCAATTCAGGATGGAATTGGCTCCTTAAATCAGCTGCCAACACTGCTCATTTTGAGTAATTTGGCAGTCCGGGCTATACAGAATAAAGAGAGTGGGATAGTATCAAGAGTTCCCCTCTGCTGGGACAGGTGTGACTGCTGAATGAGGTATACTTACCCTCCTCTTTAAAGAGCTGAGAGTTAAAACCAAAAAAACCACTTCAATTTCACTGTCAGAACACAGATAGACAAGACATTTGGAAAAAAGCTTGTAATTTGGTTTTTGGCTTATCTCTGAGCCCAACTCAAGATTGGTCAGGTTTCTATTATTCCTGTTGCAGTTGATAGCAATACAATGTAAAGCAGAGTACAGAACACAGTTCTCTGCCTCTTACTTGATTAGTAGTAATTTGCAGCATGGGAACCATCGTGTCTTGAATTCATGTACCCTTCTGATTGTTTTTACTGTTCTTAGAGTATAGTGTACTATCTGCAGAAGACTGTAGCTGAACCTGGAAGTTGTCCTTGTAAATCTCAGGAGGGAAGGAATCCAGAACTTTTGGTTAACGCCTTTAGTAAATTAATCTGGTTTTGCTTTGAGGTGTTTTTGTTTGCTTGGTTTTAATCAAAAACCAGTAATTTTTGACAGTGGGAATGGAGAACACGTGTCAGTAGGATAAATAAGCACATCTGTACTGGAGTGACTCAGGAACTCTGTTTATTACTGACTTACTTACTTACTGCCATGTACAAGGTGACACTAATTTTCAGCTAGTGTGCTTTAACTGTTGTGGTAGTATATGCAACTTTCTCTCTTTCTCTCAAAGACTGGAAGTACAAGCAGATGTGCAGAAAGAACGATACAGTCTGAGTGGAGAATCTGGCACAGTTAGCTTGGGAACAGTTAGTGACAATGCCAGTACCAAAGCAATGGCAGGATCCATTCTGAACTCCTACATCCCTTTGGACAGGTAAGAGAAATGTGGTGAAAATAGAATATTTATAAGCCTTGGTTATTAAAGGATATTTTAAGCATGCCTCAGCTGTTCCACATTCAAGATTACACTTTGAAACTGTAGATTTTGTTACAAATGGAATTACATGTGACTGCTTACTGCATTTTCCCAGGTTTATTTCCAAAAAGGAATGCCATTGCTATAGCTCAGTAAAGCATATGGTCGTTCAGACTTCGTGTTTTCCTTTGGGCTGTTTATTTGGTTAAACATTTCTCCTTACAAGATACATCCCTCCCACTTTCACTGTGTATGCTGGAAAGCAGCAAGAGTTTGTTCCACCCTCCGATGCCTACTTTCACTCACGCACTCTGCCTGTTCCAGGGAAGGTAACAGCCTGGAAGTGCAGGTGGACATCGAATCCAAGCCAGCCAAGTTCCGGCACCACAGCGGGAGCAGCAGCGTGGAGGACGGCGGCGCTGCCGGGCGCGGCTCCGGCTGCTCCGGCCCGCCCGAGGGCAAAGCCGCCGCCAAGTGGTCCAAGGACAGCACGGCGGGGAAGAAGTGCAAAGGTAAGCTGAGAAAGAAGAGCAGCATGAAGATTAATGAGACGAGAGAGGACATGGATGCTCAGCTGTTGGAACAGCAAAGCACAAACTCCAGTGAATTTGACTCTCCCTCTCTGAGCGATAGTATTCCATCTGTAGCAGATTCACACTCCAGCCATTTCTCTGAGTTCAGTTGCTCAGATATGGAAAGTATGAAAACCTCCTGTAGCCATGGTTCCAGCGACTATCACACTCGTTTTACCACAGTCAGTGTTCTCCCAGAGGTGGAAAACGATCGCTTGGAAAACTCTCCACAGCTGAGTGGAATCCCTGTGCCTGTTCCAACAGCCCCAAGCACTGATGTTCCACAGCTGAGTTACATTGCTGAGGAAAGCATTAATAATGGATCTTCGGCAGATGTAGATTTAGGTGTTGGTGAAACGCTGAAAGAAACAAACAACAACCATTCACAACAGGCTGTAGAATTAAGCACTGCTATTCAGACTGAAATTTAAATCTGTAAGTGCTGCAAAAATATATTTGCCACTAAAGAACCCTGTCAAAGCTGGTCGAATCACATGTGACTTCCGTAAGTTTCAGGTGACCAGCAGAAGCAAGGTTTTGATACAACTGCATTTTCTATATACTTGTCTGCTAAGGCAAAATACTTCCTATGGATCTTCGACCTGTGTGAAGAGACATGAAGGCTTTAACCAAGTGCATTACAGCAGTACAAATACGTCCATGGTTTGTATTTTTGCCACAACTTTGCTTGAAAGTGTATACTTGGTGTATTTAGATAAAAATTGGTAAATTCTTAATATGTTAAATGCTGAAATGAATAATATGTCCTGCACTGTTCACTTGGAAAATATGGGGTTTGGGATAAAGGGTGTTAGCTGAGCATTAGTGACTTAAAACCATTCTTGTGTGAACTCTTAAATTTAAGGGAAGCAAAGACCTGCAGAGACCTGTACAAACATACTTCAAGAGTGAATATTCAGAATGATAATTTTGCTTCATAACTGGACACACTGTGTTTAGAATGCATGTAGAATGAACTGCATATCTTCAGATGGATGTAGCCTGTGTCAGAAGTGTTTGTATGTGTGTACACTTTGAGCAGGGTTATGGCTTTTACATAATTTCAAAACATAAGAAATTGGTACCTCATATATGTTGGAATGGAGACATCACCTGTGCAGAACAGTGGGGTTACCTATTTATTCATGCAACCAACTGTGCAGCAGATAAGGCTACTATATAGTGTATAAAAACTGTAAAATAACAATCCAGTGATTGCTAAGCATTGTAGAAAAGCAGATGCAGTCACCTTTCATTAGGGGGAAAATCGGTGCCCCGTCCATTCTTGGTGCCTTTGGAAAAGACTGGGTTTGAAGTGCCTGGTCGTTTGAGGATTTTACTGTAATGTTTTCCAGAATGTCCTCTTTGGCCACCTTGGATCACAAAAGAAAATCCTAGTGAATAAAATGACTGTCTAGATATAATAATGAGGTATTGGCCTACCAAAGACTCACTCAGGCTTTAGTGGACATGACATCTCTTTGCAAGACATGCCTGTCTTCAGTCCCAGAATCTTAAGTGCAGTGCAATGACTGCCCAAGTGCAAAGATGGGTTCCAAATATGCTGGCTTTTTTCGTTTTTCTTTTGCGTATGGAAGATGTACAGCTGAACACAAGCTGAAGTTGGCCAAAGCGCCTGCACTGTTAACATTTTTTTGCTAAGTAATTCACTAAAATGAAAAAAAAGTTGTGAATCTCAGAATAACAGTTAACAATGTTCTGTCTTGTGTTTCATGTGTTGCCGTTATGGTGCTACTGGAAGTTCGATTGGATGAAAAGAATGCCATAAGCTACAGTCCTCTTCCATGACTTATCCTCACCAGTTTCAGTAATAGCTTATAACACTAGTGCCAGTTACGTTATTTGGTAATGCTTGTTACAGTATTTGTATATTTGCAGTTCGGGTTTGCTCAGTAATATGCGTGTAAACTGCATATCTGAAATAAATGTCTAAATACTGACTTCTAGTGGTCTGTTGTTTAATGTGCTGATCAGCCTTATGAAAATGTGGATGTTCCCTGGGAGCCTTTTTTCCTGTTAAGTGCTGACTGCTCTTATCTCTTGCTGCTTTTAAATATTTTTATTTGATTAGGTGTGCTTTGGAAGTTGAACGCTCTGATTCTTGGAAATGTAAGATCTAAAGTCAGCTGCATTTTGTACAAGATTTCAGCCTTCTCTAAGATGAAAAGAAATCTGAGCTGCCTGTCTGGCAGGCAGGACAGTAAATGGTTTTGTGAGAGGGATGCAGTTCTGGCAGGAGCTCTTTAAACAAAACTGCACCATCTTGGCACAAGTCAGATCGCTGACTAAACTCAAACTCTGTTTTCTCCGTCTAAAGTGATGCTCTTCTCAGTTCACATGGCCTGCAAGAGTTGTTTCTAAAACACCACAGATTGGCCAGAGTTCTGGGTAACACCTGGTGTTTCTTGCTGAGCTGAACTGCCTGTTCCTTAGGCTCTTTTTCTCACCTGCATCATGAGAGGCCAGGGAACTGAGAAACTAAAACCAATGGGGATGCATTGCAGAAGCCCAAGCTGGATTGCCTCATCCCAAACCCATATGCCAGTTTTACTTCTGTCAGATGGAAGAGCTACTTCAGCAAGTTTAAACCTACCTCTTAATTTCTCAGGACCTCAATTTTGCTTTGCAGGTAATTGGAAATATGGTTTACTCTTGTAAATAAATTTTATCAAATAATACCATTATTTTCAATCACTCCAAAATCATCTGATAATTTTTTACATCACTTTAAGAGGTAACATTAAAATGCAGGTAAGTTTTTTCTGGAGATAAGTTTTTAGCAGAAAACTGTTTTGCTGATAATTTTGTAACATTTTTCAATTCAGAGGTAATATTTCATATGTGAGGCAGTGTTAAGAGCACCAGTAAGTTTTATGCAGCACCGAATTTTGAGTCTGTAAAAAAATAAAATATACACTTCCATTAATACACTAATGCAGAAGATGCTTCTCTTATTTACAGGTCTATTGTAAGAATACTTTTTTTTCCTACTGAAATAAATTACAGGTAAGATCAAGTTTACATCTGACCTCCTAACATGGTGGTTCTTTTTCAGAATTTTTTTTCATGGTTCCTGGCCAATTTGACTAATTCATGTTGGGTTGTGGATCTTAAATTTATTTTAATATCTGGGACTATTTGAGATAGTTACAACATTAGATAAAAGCCATCATAAAAGCTTTCCTCATGATATTTGCCTGTATTTTTTGTAGTGAAGCACCCAGGCTTGTACATTCCATCCTTTCATTCAATTGGTGTCATAAAGTTTTGCATGTATGAGCTAATTACTTTTTATTGTTGCATAAAGATTTTTTGACTGACATCTCTTCCAGACATTCTGATTGATTTTTAAATAGTTGCCTACATAGTAATACCACCACTCTCATGGATAATAATGCATATTAAGTATAATCAAGCAGAAGGTTGAAAAATACTAGAATTAATGAACTTAAAACCCATTAATATTCTAATTCAGGTGAAATTGTGGCAGCCTTGAACAGAAACTTAGGAATGATGTTGAGGTTTATTTAGAATCACTTTCAGAAATTATGAAGATCTGAAAAACACAGTTACCACCTTGACTGCTCCTGCCAGTGCCAAAGGTGCCACATGCGTCTTCTTAGATGGAATAATCTGGTGGTGTTGTGGGAGCAAAATGGTTTCCCCATGAGGACTGAAGAACCCTCCCAGGCCTGATGATGGTGAGAAGCACAGTCCCAGGCTGGTGACAATGTCTTTGTTACCTTCGGTCTTAAAAGGCAGGAGAAACAGAGAAACAGAGGTACTTGTTAATCAAAGCTGGTCTGGAGGAAAAGGAGTAGTCTGATCCACAGCCTCATGGGTGACACTGAACTGTGCTGAACACATCTTGGCAGATGGCTCTGGAGATGAATCTGCTGTCACACCTTGCTTGTGTGCCAGGCCAGATAATTGAGTATCTTAGAGATGTGACTGTCTCGGCACCTGCCAGCACACAGGGACCAGCAGGAAGCATTTTGGGGGCAAATGCAGCAAGCTGCCAGGTACAGCTCTCTCCTTGCACCAGATTCTGGTGAGTTGGTTTTACGAAGGGACTATTTGTGATTCCATCTCAACAATAAGGGCATTAAAATTCCCAACAGCCTAAATTGAGTGGTTGTGTTTAGGCACCAGACCCGTGCTGATGGGGTTGTGTGGGCTCGAGCTTCCCTTTACTCACAGGCTCTATTCTCGAGACATTTCTGAGCACAGCATTCCATGTGAGGGGCACTTTATCCCCTCATAATCCCTCTTGCTTACAAGGAGAACCGCTCTCATGTCAGGCTGTGTTTACGAGGGTGGCATTTAGCAAGGAGCAACTGAGCAGTGGCACAGAGTTGTAAGAAAATGGCACTGCCACAGCTGGAGGCTGTGTCTGCACTGAGATGTGTTAATCCCCTAGGGAGGGCCCAGGCAGGCGCCCAGGGAAGGAGTGAGGACTCGGGGGTCGGTGATAATTCATCCCCCTCAGCCACCAGGGTGAGCCCCTGCTCCAGCTGCCGGCCCTTTGTCCCGTGGGTAGCTGCAGCTCACAGCTGCTGAGCAGAGTGACACTGACTTGGGTCATAAATCTTGATTTACAGCAGGGAAGAAGCTTTGTTCCCTGCTGTTCAGTATTATGTTGTTTATTATAATGAACAAGTCTAAGTCTTCTGAAAGGCCTGGCAGCCACAGGAGTAGCCCTTTATTGTGCAACTGGATGATGTAAAGCAGAGCAGGTTCTGATGAGTGGAAATACATCCCCATAAGGGCAAGGAGTGTGGTTTGCCAGCAACTGGGCTCTCACCACTGCCTGCACCACTAGGCACAGGGAGTGGGAAGTGGTGGCCCTGTGGTATCTTTGGCCAGGGAAGCAACCTGCCATGCTGACAGCTCAGCTCTGGTAACACCTGTCAGCCTGGAGCTGGCTTCTTGAAAAATGTCAAAAATACTTAGAAAGGACCAAAATAAGAACAGTGTGACCCCTGTTCCCATGCTATTCCTTGGCCACTGACTGCACTTTTAGTGGATACAGAAAGAATCTTGGTATTATCTCGTGTGAAAACCAGGGAGGTGTGTCCAGGAGCAGCTGTGTCTCTGCAGGCCTGGTCAGCCTGGCTGTACAGGACACATTTGTGTGTGACTGGCTGCATTATCGCCACTGCAGCGTCACATTCACTGCCCTGCTCCCATCACCTGCAGAACCAGAGCTCTCCTCCTGCTTTTATCCTGCTGTTGGGTTTGGTTGGATTGTTTTTAGAGGTGGATGTTGACACTGAGGGCGAGTGACAAGCCAAGAGCCTAACACCATGCTGGGATTGGGGTCTCCCTGCCACAGGGCCCGGTAAGACATTTGGGGTGCTCTTGCTCCCCCTTTTGCCCATTCTGGTGTTTCTGGGTGCTGTGTCCACACTGAGGCCGTGCACTGCAGTGCTGAGGCGGCAGCTACAGTCCTGCCTTTGCCTGGCAGAGCAGCCAAAGGTGCAAAAGGGATTATGATTACTGAGGGAAACAAAAATGCAGCATAAATGAAGGGCAAGCACAGAGCAGAAACAGGATTTAAAATAGGGGAGTGTTAAAAAATAGGAGGGGAAAATGAGACCATGAGTGTCAGGGACGGGGACTGCCCAGGGAGAGACAGGCTCCTGGCCCAGCAATGAGGAAAGCACTAATTCAGCTCTGGCTCCTCCTGCTGACCATTACACAGTCAGGACACAAAACGTGTTTTGCAGCAGGTCCCACGGTGAGCAAGGAGCTACTTTTGGACTGCGCCTGGACTGCTCCAGGGCCACACCTGGGATGCTGCGGCTGCCTCTGTGCAGAGGCCTCTCGGCCTCACCTGGCCAAGGACATTGTCTTTGACAGGTGACCCCACATTTGCTGTTCAGCTGCTGCTGTTGGGGGCTGCAGAGATTTCTCCTGCAATTTCCCAGACTAAGGCAAGAGGAACAGACTTAGGCAGCCCTTACCTGTCAAACAAACAGTGAAATCCACACCCAAAGACATTCCATTCTGCTCTCCCTGCCCCTAAAATGCCTCCCGGTGGTCTAATGCTGCCCCTTCAGTTTTGAAGACTGGTGCCCTTGGCTTGAGCTGCTCAGGCCAAACCAGCAGTACAGTCCCTTACGTGTATTTGATTCAATTTTTCTCGAAGTTCAGCATCTTTAGAAATTGTTCTGCCTGTCAGTCAGGCCCTCCCAGATGCTGTCTAAAAAAGTAGCCAATCTCAATGAAACCCGCATGAGGCACCAAAATGACTGCAGGCAGTGCTGGTGTTTTACATCCTCAAACAGCCAAACTTTAGGGACTGCCTTAATCTGAGGTGGTCACACACACACAAAGTGAAAACCGGTTAATTGCTAAATAAGTTGTACTGATGATGCTTTAGGAATTAAAACCCTCATTCTTGGCACTCCAAGCTGAAATTCACAATCCACATGTCAGAATTACAAGCCTAAAGTGTACTGAACCAGAAGAGAAGCCATAATTGTACTTTCCAAGAAAAAAACTTTATTAATTAATATATACCTGAGAAAAAATTTAATTAGAACAACATTCTTGATGATATTTCTGCAGTGCTAAGTGAGTCTGATATACATTTATATCAACTGTGCAAAGAAGGCATCAGAGTATCTGAAAAATTTGAAAGCTTCACCTTTGAAGGAACTTTGTCAGAATCAAATATAAAACATAAGTAATGCCTGAAATTAAAAAAAAAAATCATAGTGGTCCAAAAATTGTTTTACTTTTAGTTTTAGAAATATATCTGTAAACAGAAATAGCTGGTATTTTAAATAATCTGATTATAAAACTCAGAGTTAAGTATTTCTATTGTGAAGTGCAGCCATTTGTTCTTCCGTCACTGCCCGAAAAAAGTCAGAAAACCAGCCATCCTCTTGCACACACAGGAAAAAAGTTCTCCGTGCACTAAAATTTACTTGTTAAAAACTTGTTAGAAACACACCCATCCATTTAATAATTGTTTCCATGACAAGCTAATATGTAATTTATTCACCTTTTTTGTTAAGATGTATTGAGCCAAAATACTTAAATCTCTTTTGTACAGACCAGGAATCGTGAACAAACAGATGGCCCACAGGAGTTTTCTGAAAAATGTTAATACTTTCTGTAAACTCACTTAAGCAAAGTTACTGCTAAAAGTAACTGACCCCTTTATCTTGAAGACACTTCTTTATCACAAGAACAGAGAACTCATAAAATGATGTAACAAGTGATGACTGAAAGTGTATTTACCTATTGTACCATCAAGGTATTTCACTTTGCATATATATTACGAAATATATTTTTCTGAGTCTAAATAAAATCAATATGCCAAATGAACTCAACACAGATCGGCATTAAATTCTAGAGATGTATACAACTACAAGAAGAAAAGAGCAGCAAGTTTTAGATGTGCATATTCTGTCAAAATAAAATTCCAGCAGTCCAGGTAAAGACCCACTTGAACCCAGGCAAGTCTGCAGAGTTCATTCATTCATCTTCTAACATGAACTACATGCATGTGGCCAATAAACTTTTAACTTTTTAAAGCTCATAAACCTTTTTAAGGCTCTCAAGATCTTCCAATGAGTACTGATCACTCTGGCTTTCTGAAAGTAAGTCAAACAGTTGCTGTACCTCTTCTTTTTCATTTTTGCTAAGAAGGGCCAGCACCACCTGAAAAAAAAAACCCCCAACAAATTATTTTTATAATCAGCACAGGTTGACTGAAAATCATAGTATCTGATAGAGACACAACAGTGTGTTTTTTCCTTTTAAGAAATGAAAATTTCCTTTAGATTTCTGTGAAATTTAAGTACACATTCAAACAGTCTAGGTTCTTACCTTAAATCTTTTTGCTTTGCTTAAGTAGAAAAGGTGCTGATATGCAAGGCCAGGATCTTTTCCAGCTACATAATGTTCCAATGACTGGATAAAAATCAGAAGGATTTCTCCTTCAAGTTTGTTACTTAGCAGCACTGGCAACGTTTTTGGATCAGTGATTGTCAACAGATCTGCACAAGCAGCTTTATCCCTATTGGCATTCACTGCATTTATGATCTGACCAAAGTCGTAAGCATTGCATGGTTCCCAAACGCGGAGCTTCTCAGAGGACCTCCGTGGCACTCGCTCTGGAACGTGGGGAGTCTCAGCATCTCCTGCTGTAGCAAACTGCCTCTCTTCCTGTTCATCAGGTTCAGTCACCTTCACAAACAAAGTGGCAACAGATCATTTAATGTGCACACAGAGATAACCTGAAGCTTCATGAACTGCATTCATCCATCTTATCACTGGATTAAAGCTGGCAGTCTGCTCTTCATAGAAGAAAGGCACCCACATTCTTCCACATCCTACTGCACCTAGAACAGGAGCTCTCTAATTCACCCTCAAGGGCTCACAGTCAAAAGTGTGTTTTTCACACCTCCTTTCCACTGCTTGGCACTGCACTGTGGAATCACCCCTGGAGAGCACAAGGGGAAAGGAGGACTCTACACGTGTATTAAATGTGAAGTTCCAGAAGACAACAACAACTGCAGTCAAGGCAGCAAACACCCAGGTTTCATTTCTCTGCTATGCCTCCAGGGCAGTACAGGCACATGGCAGCTCCATCAGGTTGTTGTCTGGAGTCTTGCTTTGGAAAGAGAAATCTCAGCATGGATAAACTGCCTCACTATCCACTTAACTTCTCCTGAGATTGCAGCCTCTATCAAGTTTCATGAATCAGGCACTAAAAATTAACTATGGGGCCAACTATATTTGCTAAAATCTATTTCAAGCCATCAAGAGTTGTGAAATTAGTATAACCTGACTAAAACTTGCTGAACAGGGTCTCTCAATGCCAAAGTCTCTTGAAAAGTCTGAAGATACTGTATTGCATAGAACAGGGGTTAGTAATTTTTGGAAAATATTGCATTTGGCTTATAGACATTTTGTTCTATTTTTCAACAATCCTTAGAATCAAGGGAGAAACTTGTCTTTTATATAATTATAGCTTGATTAACACAGAATAATGATGATAAATTATTTTTCTAATTTTGTTTTTCTTTGCAGTCTGTTTTCATGGCGCTACCTTGTACAACAGCAGCTAAGAGAGGGGAGCCTCTCCACAGGGGTAGCCGTAATTGAAACAGCAATGCTGAAAATGCTTCCTGCATCACCCCTAGAAAAATTACCAGTGCCAGCAATGTAGTTAGCTGGTCTCTGAACTATGTGGTCACTTCCCAAACCTGCTCTAAACACTTTTCAGATCCCTTTGTTTGTTGCAACTCAGAGCTTAACTAACACTATACCAGCTTATGCTGGTTATATAAAATCCTATGAGCCCGTGAGAACCTGAAGTCCTTCAAGAACATATTTTTTTTTCCTATATTAGTAACTGCGGGTTCCATTATACCACATTCTGAAATTACATTATCAAATTACAGTATCACTGTACAGACTGGTAACTATGTATTTTAACTACACATTTTTAAATGAAAAGGGGAAAAAGAATTCTTAAACAACCAGCAAAGCTACAATCCAAAAATATCAGATGACTATCAGAGAATATTATATATCTGAGAAAATCCTTTCATCACCTAATTCTACCCAGAATTGTGCAAAGCTAACTTTTTGATCCTGTACATAACATTACATCCTGTGTTTCTTTTGTAAGATCCTACAGATGTTTCACCCTTGCTCTTTAGGGTAAGATTTCATTTTTCAGACCTGTAACTTTAGGACCAGCACAGGAGCAGCCAGCCCATCTGCTGACCACAGACCTCTGCCAGCACAGCCCCAGAGGCTGCCCAAGGAGCAGAGACTTCAAAAACAAAACAGCTGTTTCACAGCTACACTCTGTAAAACATGTATTTCAAACTTTAAGCAGCTTTTGTTTACAAGAAGCATATCCTCAAGTTTAGTGCCATCTAAATGGACTATTCTCCTTCCTGTTGTAGTTCAGAATATGCTTGTGAGCAGTCCAAGCTCTACTGTATGTAAAAATCCTCCAGTATGCCCTCATGATGCCCTCAACACCATCCCTCCATTGATATAGATTCAAGATGGGCAAACAAAAGCTTTAATATTATCCCTTCCTATGTGTGTCTTCTGCTGTGTTTGCTTTAAAGAAATGAGCAGGTATACCACCTCTTGTATGGTTATTTTCTTCCCTTGCGTTTGCGGACTGCCATCTCCAGCACTGCTGTCAAGGTGAAGCAGTTGGGTCACCTCCTCTAATTCCTTTTGTGCTTCAAGAACATTTGGATCTATTAGAAGTACCTTGTTGAAATCATCAACACTGGCTTGGTAATTCTGTAAGCAGAAGAAAATATTTTTCTCATAAGCACATCACTAGAAAAATAAATCTGAGGTACCATACTGTCCTTTACAATAAGAAAGGTAAAAATACTGGGATCTGGACACTAAGTAGACAAAAATAATCTAAATGCTGATAGTGTGATTTCATTAGAGGGGAGAAAGGAAATGAGAAGGAGTTAATTCTCTGTGACTAAATACTTCTAATTAAATATGTAATATGAAATAATTTCTTCTCAGAAACCTATTCCCTGTATCAGAGAGCAAACTATTGAAGTTTGCTGCTTTTAAGCATAATTGATTACAGTGTAACACTGCTTCACAATTAATATAATGTGAGTCCAGCAAGTTTGCATACTTGCTTTGCCAATAAGCGACTTGAATTGAGCTTTGATTAAAGATGTATCT
>VYZR01063051.1:56580-74606 GCA_013400675.1 Oxylabes madagascariensis
GTGATTCATTTCTGAATGGTGGTGAAAAGAGAGGCTGCAGGACATCAGTAGTGAACTGAAGCCTGCTAGGTCATGAAGAAAGAGTAAGAGAATGAGAATTATGTACCCCAACAAAGGAATACACAAAGGGGCCAGGTTGCTTTCATCACAAATCCACTACTAATTAAGCTAAATTATTTGAATTACAGATGTGAGGATTCACAGCTAGAGAGAAATGAGATTCTGGAACAGACTTCTGGAAACAGTAACAAGGGTCAGCAACCAACTCTACTGAATGTAAAACTGCAGCCTGCCCAACAAAAATCATACAAGATGACTGTACCCAAAGCAAGAGAGTGGACTACCAGCTGCAGGAGATGCTGTTTGGGGTCTTCCGTCCTGTGTCACAAGTCTAACGCATCTCACTAACATTTTTTCCTGATCTTCCCTTTACTACATCCTGGTAAATCTATTAAAAACCCCCTCATTTACTACATTGAATTCCACTGCAGCTTTTATTGTTAAATGTGTGTCTAATTACATACAAATAACACTTCCCACCTTAGCTAGGTCTTTGCCAAACTACACGCCTTTAGCTCATACAATTCTTCATTACAGAATCATTTGTCAATTTCAGATAATTTTTCTAATTTTCTCTGATTTTACCTACCACTTTCATCCCTGAAATTAGCAACAATGAAGGCATTAAATCCAACCACAACATAACATTTTGGGAGTCCCCAGCTCAGACTGTTCTGAAGGAGTTCATCAACACAATGTTTCAAGTTGTCTTCAGGAATACAAAATTAGCACATTTTTTCTAGGAGATGCAAAAAAGCGAAGTTATTCTCCAATTCTCGACCTTCTTCAGTAGTGTGTAACACCCTTTCCTTCTGTCTGGTAGAATGACTATGTAGTCATATTTATGCTGATGTTTTATCAAGTTTAACAACATAAGGTTAGAGATGATTAATACCAGGTAGCTTAGCACAGTTACAGAAAAACATTACACAAAATTAGGACTTTTCACGCTTTCAAAATTTCATAGCTACTGCAACAGAGGAACAAATGTATTACTCTCCTAGGACTTGCATTTGGAATTATAACATGGGATTGAGAACAGGCTGGTGTGCTGCTGAGCACAAACAGGTTTCTCAGGTGATTTGTAAGCTGAGACACCATCTATAATTTTTTTTTAAGCCATCAAACACAATGGAGGTCTGAGTAAGTGTCCACTCATTTGAGGGACAATGATGAAACTTGGTGGACCTCCAGTCCACTCCTGCAACATGGAAGACAGCACTTCAGATGCCTGTTTACAGACACTAGTACATTTCATACAAAGCAGATGACAAGAGCTGCCATCATGAGCATACAAAATCAAGAAGCTGATAATTCAATACCAAGTAAGAGCTGATGGGTAGAGCAAGGATTGCTGTGGGAGGATTATGGAGTGTAAAGGCTAACTTAACATCCCTGAAGATAGGGAACCACCAGAGGGAGGGACAAACAGAAGGACATGGTTCAGGTGATGGAACATGAAATCTGAAATCACATTTAGGATGGATATGAACAATGTGTCTGCATTTATGATGATCAGGTAAAAGGATACTCTAAAAACTGACCGTAAGACGAGCACTGTAGAGACACCAAGAGATGCCAAGACAGCTAGAGATTTGAGTTTGGACAGATGAAGACAGATTGGAGAGAATCCATGTGTCATCAGAAAAGTTACAGTAAACTCCTTGACAGGTAAAACAGACCGGGATACCCAGAAGGAGAATACTAGAACATTAGAACAGATCTGAAACTCGTTTAACCCATCTCCAGTCAATTGCAATATTCTTGTATTTTCTCAAATTATTACATCAACATGAGGTTTTAATGTAGCAAAAATATTTATGTAATGTTTTATGTGTGCCTAATGCTCTACTAAGTAATACATCATCACACTGAGTACTTTGTTTATATTCACCCATTAACAGCCATTAACTCATTGCCTTTGAAGAGGATAAGCAAGTTTAGAAATGCTTAAGAATAGCTGCCATGTTCTTTTTCCTCACCTGTAATCCTTTGTACGCTAGTGCTCTTCTATAAAAAGCTTTAACATTAGAATCTTCTATCTGAAGAACATGATCACAATCCTGCTTAGCCTCTTCATATTTATACAGTTTCAAGTAACAGAGAGCTCTAAAACAGAGAAACAGAATGCACTGCAATATAAGTAAATTCTACAGTGCTGTAGTGCCAACATCTTCTGACTCGCAAATATTAATTACAATACTTCAAACAATTCAGTCTCAATGGGATTTTTTTAAAGTACATAAAACCATTAACTATCAAGAACATCACTGGATGGATTTAGAGAAGGCCAATTCCTGTAATAAAAGTCCAAATTCAAGTATGACTAATGCCTGAAGTTAAGCAGATATGCAAGTATTTTAAAAGCAGAGCCTATGTTAGTACAATATGATAGTATAGTGGTTAATGTAATACAGATTTTATACAGCCATTCTGGGTAAAGAATTGCTCTGGATTAAATAAACAACACTGCTCTCTGTACCTAATTATTACTTGGAATTCTCCTATTCAAGTACTGGTCTAATCAAATCCTTCTTAGTTTGCAGAAGCTGATAAGATTACAGCATAAAGAATTATACTGCTGAATTAGGTCAACCTTTAAAATAATGCTGATGTATGACTGTGTTCTTACTTTTATTTTCTCAGACTGTACATTTTCTCTGAATTATTACTCTTCATATCTGAGATATTGCTACTGCATGTTAAGTTTGTAATTAAAATCATACCAGTATTCTTAAAAAAAAAATCTCAAAAATGCTGCAAAATGCTATGCTAATTATAACTTCTACTATTGCTTACTCTGTTTATATAGAATATTTTAAGATATATATCAATGACATTAATACTTGCTCCCCTTGAAAAATGTTTTTACAAGAAATCCAAACACTTACCAAGTAAGAAAAAAATCCCTTTTCCACAACAATGAGTGAAGGGATGCAAAATCTCTATTTGAAATGAGAAAATATAACTACTGTTCTCCCACAAAGCAGCATTAGCTTTTGGATCTTTACCTGTTAGTGTAGACTGTACATTCCTGAGTATTTAACTTCATGCACTCACTGTATTTATTTGCAGCTTCTTCATATTCCCCCATTTTTACAAAATCATTTCCTTCGTTTTTCAACCTCTTGAACTTCTCCATAGCTTCCTCACCTACAGCATGAAAGGATCACAGTGTCACATAAGGTCAGTTCATTAAGGGTGGCTGAATGATCTGTGCAGACCAAGGATTAACACTGGGCAATGGAGTCCCTCTATCACTCTGCCACTCCTGTCCCCAGCCTCCCCTGCTGCTCCAACAAAGGCAAGACCAGACCTGCATTTGGCTCCACAAATACTTCCCCATCCACCAGCATTCCCCATCCACTCTGCTGAAAATAATGGCAATGAAACAGACAACTCCAAGCTTTCCCAGTTTCTGTGTGGTAGAGAGGGCCTACCTGTTCCCACTGAGACCCTGCTTTTTACTTACAATGGTGGAGATTTAACCAGCAGGATTAAAGGCCTTCCAGATCTCCACCACCACACCAAGGTCTAATATTCTCTTTGCAATCAATCAACTACCACAATTACCATGCTAAACTGACAATGACAAACTCAGTTAGAGTTAGGGATACTTCAGTAATATTCTGTTAAGAACTATTTTTAAAAGATGCAGCCAGGAACCTGGAAACACCTAACTTTTTTTTTTTTTAATTAATACTGTGTTATTCCATAATTGCCTTTCCTTCTTAATTCCACATCATTTGCTGCAGATGCTTTTGGTTTAGGCTACAGTTTTTAGCTGTGTTTGCAGTGAAAAACTGATCCCGATGGCAGCTTCATGACTCTTGTGTGAGTGAACTGTAATTAGCAACATAGCTCTGAGTAAATCATAATGAAATAATTTATCTTTTGCACCATGCTAAAGAATATGAGCCCCTGCTGAGCTTCAGGTTTTCAACACTGTATATAACCAACAATTTTAACCAATAATTGAACTCATTGAGTTCTTTTATAAAAACATGGCAGTTTCCTATGCCAGAAAACTACATGTAGACTTGGGGAAAAAACAAACTACATGAAACACACTATAAACACTAAACTATAACTCAAGTTGTAAGACATAAAGAAAAACATACAATTGTTGCAAAAAGTGTCAGCCAACAGTAAGGTTTAACTACTGACTGAACGTTTTTGCTGGCAGCCTTTCAGTACCAACTATCACTGTGAGGTCTCACTGATGCAGCAGAGGCCTGAGAAGGCAACCAAAACCTTAAGAGTACGCCTTCAGTGAAGAGAACAGCTATACAAACATTTTTTAATATTTCTAAAAACAAAGTCTAACCAAAGCCTGGTCTATTGGAAATAGACTGAGATTTGTTTTGCATCAAAATGCTGCCAAGCACTTGGAAGACACTCAGTATTGCAGTAATGCATTATAGACAGATAACCCCATCACTGGTACATATTTGGCCAACAGCCCAGTTACAAACTGCAGTCATCAACCCTGCTGTTAAATTGAGGGGAGATTATTTTCAATACTACTTTATATTGAAATAAACTCAAAGGGAAACCAATTAATACTTGAATAAGGCCTCATAGGGTTAAAGCTTTTACAAAGGGAGTGTTTAATGTCAGTAACAACTGAATCAGAGAGCTTCCTTCACCTTATTTACTGAAGCAGAAAAATGGAAACTGCAATGAAGGAAAAAAAAGTCAGGAAGGAAGTTAGTTTCCTAGAGTTCAGTGCTCAGTGATTGTGTATGGACAAGTCCAGAACACCTTTGAAAGGTGTCTCCTAAAAGTCTTCTGCCAAAGCTGGGTGTTTGTTTGGGTGGTGGTTTTCCTGGGGGAAAACAGTGTTATAACTGTATTACAATGTCAGGGAAACCACCGATGCTCGTGTCCTGGGGAGCATCAGGCCTAGCACTGCCAGCCAGGCAAGGGAGGGGACTGTCCTGCTCTGCTCTGCACTGGGGCAGCCTCACCTCGAGTGCTGGGGGCAGTTTTGGGCGCCACAGTGTAAGACACTAAGCCATTAGAGAGCATCGTGGAGGGTCTGGAGGGGAAGATGTACGAGGAGTGGCTGAGGTCACTTAGTCTGTTCAGCCTGGAGGAAACTGAGTGGAGACCTCACTGAGGTCTTCAACATCCCCACAAGGGGAAGCAGAGGGGCAGGCACTGATCTCCTCACTCTCCAGATCAGTGACAGGACTTAAGGAAGCGGAGCAAGGGAAGGTTTAGGTTAGATATCACAAAAAAGTTCTTCACCCAGAGGGTGGCTGGGCACTGGAGCAGCTCCCCAGGGAAGTGGTCACAGCACCAAGGTCAACAGAGTTGAAGAAGGGTTTGGACAATACTCTCAGGCTCACGATGTGACTCCTGGGGGATCCTGCGCAGGGCCAGAAGTTGGGCTTTGGTGACCCTGATATTTTGCCGATGAGTATTTCGGCTGATTTTATATAATTTCAGAAATTACACACTGCAAACTACATCACTTGGTTTAAAAATATTACTTTAACTGTGCTCCACAAAGTACATTAAAGTCTATCACGTAAATGACAGTAATTTACTTTGGCTTTTCACAAAGGTCTCTTAGTGAGTAGTTTCTAAAGCAGTTTCTTTGACCTTGTTAAAATATATTCCATTTTCTAATTAGGTTTATTTTCTGAATGTGTATCTGCATTAGCTATACATACGATTCATCTGCAGTTGCTCTTCTCTGTTCATGTCTATAGTACTTGGCTTATTCTCTGAAGTGAGGCTTCCTCCATCCCACCTGTGTAGCTGAGCAGCAACTGGAACAACTGGAAGTGGTGGCAGCTTCTCCCTCCAACTGGGACCATCCTGATCTATTAAAGTCTTCGTTATTCTGAAAAAGAACAGCCCCACCAACATGACTTTTCAAATATTTAACTCACACTTTAATAACTTACAACCAATTCAATACTGCAATGTTCCAATTAAAAAAAAAAAGCTGAAAAATTATCCTTAAGGCTAATTTGAAAAATATTATCACAGCATCACATTCATTTAAGATTCAGACTTTTTCCACTTTAGAGTATTATACTGACATTTAGAAGACAAGCTGACTTCAGCATGATCTGTAAATATTTAAGCCAATGACTGATTCTGCAACTAAGCTCTAAATGCTGCCTACCACATCCAGTAAAGAAATAAAAAAAAAAATCCATGTATTTATTTTGGTTACTCTTCTTAGCTGTTCATAGGTATTATTTGTAGTAAGTGTAGGTTACAATATTCTCAGGCAAAATATGATACGTAAATTTGCAAATGTCAAATCAAACCTCTTCCACAACTGTCTAAAAAAAGCAATGCCGGTTACAAAGTAGTCTGCATTAAATTGCATTTTATAGTTATACAGTCAGAAATGTATCGATAAATCCTGATTTTAAAACACTTTCATTACATGTCAAAACTGTTTAGTCTTTCTTAAACCAACACATATATATGTCAACTATTTCCACATTTGTGTGGTTCAATCCAAAAACTATTTAAGTGGCAGTTTCCCATTGCCTTTTTCTCATTTGGAGAAAGACATAAGTAGACATAGTAAGCGAAGCCATTTAAGATTTTACAGTTTCATTAGAAATTTTGTAGTGCTAAAAAAAGAAATCAATTATGAGAGTAACAGTGTGATAAATATCTCCTAATCTCAAAATGGGCTTAAGAATGAAGTTCAACTACGTAAAATAAAAAGTCTAATTTGTAATTTAACAAAATTCTTGTATCAGGTGCCCTTCCATCTAACACAGGTGTGAAAAACATACTACATGAACACTCATAAAAAAAAAAATTAAGAACCTTGAAAGTGACATGAAGAACAGCACAGAATTAACATAAATTACCCAATGGAGTTTTCTCATTTACTTTTGTTCTTTTTAAGTATTTGAATAACAATTATTAAAAAAAAAAGTGTCAGTGTAGTACTTTGGCAATAGAATCAGAGTACTCAAGACCTTATTCTTTTCCCATTGTGGTCTGATCAAAAAACTAATACAAGAAGCAGCACCAGTTCTAATCTCCTTTATGTAGAACAGAAATTACCAAAATAGTTTACAGAATGATGGAGACTAAGAAGTCTGTTTGTAGACCTATATAATGAGCAAGTTATGTCTTACACTATGCTGCATAAAAAAACATGTGTTTTTGACTTGAAAGTAAATTTCTTCATTCACAGAATATCACATTCCGTAGTATAACATAGTTGCTTTATTTGTTTTCTAAGTGATCAAAAAGACTATTTTTAATGTGTGTTCACATGCCCTTGCAGGGGCCTGTACCATTCCTGAGTATCTTAGAGGATATACCAACAATGTGGCTTGTCCAAGTACAGCTTTGCTCTAATTTTACTAAAACTTCAGGATTTTAATGATAGCCTCAACTCAATTGCTAAGAAAAAAAATGTGGCACACCATCATAAATTGAACAACCCAAAAGCTTTACTCAGGTTGTTTTTATATGCAACAAAACATACACTTCATATTAACATGTCAATTAATTAACTTTACCTATTTCCCATAGAAAGTAACGAGTAATTCTACAGGAAACCAGAGTCATATTGACTTCTTATTTAATTTGTTTTTTCATTTATCCTAATGGGTTTAAAAAGCTGGAGGAAAAAACTCTAATTCATCAAAATCCACAGAAAGAATCCTGCAGAATCTGATGATCAACTGACTTCTTGTAATATCATAATGTAAGTGGAGTCTTTTGCAAAAACGCATACCTGTGTGCCACGTTAAGTTTAAAAAGCCCAAGTGTCTCATGGAAAAGCTGGGACAAATAAACTAATTTCCCACCACTGACACCCTGACTTGACCCAAAAATCCTGCAGTTCTGGAGCTGATCACAAATTCCATTCTGCAGTACAGTACTCATATGGGACTTTGTAAAAACAGGTCCCAAGCTATTTCATGCAATTTGCTCACTGATCCTAAAGGAATTGGGACAACTGGAATGAAATGTCAATTTAGTAGGAGGAAATGCATAAATATATTCCCACACATTAGAGCTTCTGTATTTCTAACAGAGCAAAGTGAATAATGAAACACTCAAGAGGAAGTTAAAATACACAAAGTAGGAAATCCACTGATGTTCACAAAGCTAGGAAAATGCCACTGATTAAAAGCATTTCAAATGCAATTTCCAGTTATTTGGCACACACCATTAAAAGAGCCAGTCCTTTCAGTTTGTCTAAAAACATCACCTCAAGAACCAATAAAAGACACAATTTAACATCATCTAATCAACATAATAAACAGTCAAATAACTTTTATACTTGCTTCTATTATATACCTAAACTCTTAATTATTTCCTTTTGATTGCAAAATGATCAGGTAAAGGCTTGATATTAAAAATCCTTGTCTTTTATACAAGTATTAAAAATATGCAATTGATTCTAAGGTTTTTGGAAAGTCTGCTTAGCTATGAAAGCACAGAGAGACAACCTTCAATGTGGTTTATCAAACCCACCCTCAGACATAAGTCGGATGCTGAACTTTTCCTGTCAGCAAGCATCCTACAGCATCACTATCCTATCTCCCACAGAAAATTAAAATCCAAGAAATTTTCCTATAAAAGAAGGTTGTTAAGACTTGATCTTCCTAATATAAAAAAAATACAAATAAATATTATATTTGGGGTAATCTCTAAGTTAAAAGACAGTAGAATAATGTTTTTTTAAAATTTGTTTTCAGAAAGGTCTCTTACTTTGGAAATGAAAATGAAAGCTTTAGTACAGTTTCAGTTGAAGATTCAAATGATAAAATATTTTTTTAAGAATATAGTTTAAGTTAAATTATGCAGGAGGTCTGTGGTTTAGAAACTAATAATTTGCAAGCAAAAAAGAATTACCAGCAGAAGAGAAGAAGGAAGAAGCAGCTGAAATAAGGTGATGGGTTGCCAGGGAGGAAAAGAGTAATGAGCAGTGAGGCTAAAAACATAAGGAAGGCCTAGAGAGGAGAAAAGGAAGAGTGTTAAGGGAGAAGGGAAATAAGCTCATTGCTAAGCAAGTTCCAAGTCAAGGAGAAATATGAAAAGAGTATCTGTAGATAAAATAAGCCAAGGAGATTTTTAACAAGTGTAATAATTACATAGGTACCAGGATAAGCAGTTATTCCAACAATCCAAGTGCTGTATTAACACCACAGATACAGAAGATCACTAACAACTTTTGTGTTATCAAAAAAATAGGACTTCTAAGAGATTATAAAGTGTCACAGTTTCCTCTGGTCAAATAAGCAGAACTTAAAGAAAGATATTATGGACTTTTTAATGAATAGTGCAAGTGCTCTTGGCCTTGCCTTAGGAAGAGAAAAACTGTACCAAATTCCATTGTAAATGTCACATGCATGTGGGTTCCTGCTCAGTGATTAATGGCTGTTCTGTTTTCAACTTTATAGTACTAAAGTGTAATTAGAGAAATTCAAACATCTCTCTTGGCAGCAAGAATTCATGTTGAAAGTATTAATACTTGAAAATAATATTCAATTATATTTTTTACACCTTTAAGTTTTGTAGCCAACCACTGTATCAAGATACTTCAATATTTCCACAACTGCAGTATACAGAAGGATTCACATTTAACATGAATCTCCAACTGCCACAGAAAGATTCTTAATATGTAAAGGAAACAGGATGTCAGAGAAATGGCACAGACCTTCAAGTATTACTTTATATAGTATAAAATACAAGTTAGGAAAGAAAACAAGTAGAAGCACTATTAAAAAAAACCAACAACCTTAAAATATTTAAAATACTACATTTTTGAAAAACAGGAAAGGGACACACTGCTAGGAGAGGAAACTGTAATTATGGGAAAACAGCTAGAACAGCCAATCCTCTACCTATAATGAACTAGTTGCGCAACAACTCTGAGGCTACAGAATAGAGGGAGCATGTAAAACAAATGAATCGGAATTCTGTTTCTCTATTTTGACTATTTTCAGAGAATTCCTGTGTGGAGTTACCTGTTAGCACTATCGTTTGCTGCTTGGATGCTGCTGTCTATCTGTAGGACTGTTTTATAATCAATGTATGCCTGTCGATACCGTTCCATTGACTCATTTGCCATTGCTCGGCGTAGCAGAGGCTTAAGGGAAAATGGCTGAAGCTCCAGAGCTCTGGGAAAACAAAAAGAAAAATGTAGGATTGAAAACGAGTAACTGAAATAAGAATAATAGAAATATTTTATGATATACCCAACTATATGTAACTCAGTGATTTCAGATGGCACTTACAATAAAATAACTAAGGAAAATGGGTCTGAGTGGTTCGTATCAACACCCTAAATTACATCCGGTTTTGAAATTGTAAGTGCTTTTACTATAGCTTACTTTACTCAAAGCTCTATCTTCCATTTGGAAAACTGCTCTCATCATCAAGATATGATTAATGTAATGGCACCTGTTTAAGAGCAAAAGCTATTTTTCTTAAGTCATGCCTAGACCTACAAGGAAATCAAGTATATGGTGCTTTTGCTTATGAGACTTTCAGTTCTTCTTCCTTAAATGAAAGTATGCACTTAAAAAACCCATTGACTAGGACAGGAATATAGATCTGTCCTTCTTCAGACATAGGTTTTTGTCTGTCTTTTGTCTGTTTACATTTTTGATTGTCTGCCTGGCCAACACCAAGCTCAACATTGTGCAATTAGAACTCTTTCCCAACACCATGCACTTTTCCAGCAACATGAAGCAGTCCACAAAGACTTTACTTCTCAAAGACGACCTTCTTTTCAATGATTCTTGCTAAAGAGAGATAAACTTTTGAAATAGCGAAATTAAGATGAGTCTATAGACAATTTGATTTCATGAAGTCATAAAGCAATCCAGACTGAGATATCCCAGCTTTCTGTTACAGTCAGCTCTAAGATCAGACAAGGTTGCTTGAGGCTTGACACAGCCAGACCAGAAAACTCGCCAAGGGAATCTCTGCCCAGCATCTCTGGGCAACCTGTTCCAAGGCCAAGCATTGTTCATGGGGAGGTTTCTCCTAATACAACTCTACATAATTTTTTACTTTGAAATCAAGTAACCTCTTTGTAGATCATCTACTATATTGTGTTGCCTACTGAAGATTTGACATCGCCTAATTTACACGTGTTTGCAGTTCTGCTTCCCAGTCTCCAAATTATTTCTACCTCTGTATTACTTCTACCACTAAGCATCATGAGTTCCTGTGCACCCAGGAAATAGGCATGACATTAAGGACACTATCATTAGGTAGTAAGAATAAAAAGCTTCTAATTGGTAAGAACACAAAACTTAATACCTCTCTATTACTGATTCCAGCTAAAGTCTTACATACTTCAAACTTCCTGAATGGAAAAATGTAATGGCTCTTAAATATGCCATCTTGGCCAGCTGTCTGTGATCCTGCATCCATTTTAACAAAATACTGCTAATGAGTCATTTTTTTCAGAGAACTTATTCTGTCAGGTAGAATATATGCAGTAAGTGATATGTTTTGTACCTTTGTACTACAAAGGTACATGTATATTTTATTTTTAGTTTTGGAGGGCTTTTTTTAACAGTAGAGTTCCGCCCTACAAAAAACTCCACTGATTAATTAATATGATTTCTAATCCTTCTAAGATACTTTTTTGCACCTAAGGCCTCAGCACTATAAACTCAAATCAATGGAAATATAAAAAAACCCCAAAATGTCAAAAATACAGTAATAATTTAGTGGGACACAGTGTTTGGAAGTTACTGAAGGTGTCTGAGCTTCTCTAACTCTTGTATCCTTAAAAGCCACAATAAGCAGAAAGGATTTTAGCTCATTTCCCTAACAGCTGTAATTACTGTTTATAACTATAAAGTGTATATTTAAAAACTCCAAACCAAACCAACAGAAAACACACACACACCCCCCATACATGTGCTCAAAAGCAATTTCCAATACTGTGATAAGCATCTGGCTTAACAAAGCTTTTACACGTAAGTTACTGCAGAACTCCACTGTAAACCTGCTTTTATACTGAAAATTTTAATCCCGCTATGCATTTCTGTGAACACAGAAAGCTTAAAATTTGCCCTTACACAGTAAGACAGTAAGTCAAAAGTTATTCCTTTCTCAGTTTCCATCTGATTGTTTACGTAACAAAGGTGTCTGTCATCCAGACAGAGAATCAAGACTTTATTGATCCTGTTCTGAGTCAAACAGTACTACCAATATATCAGTTAAAATGATTAATCATCACCAGGAATGCTGTTGTTCTACACGGGAGGTTTTAATTTACCTGTTACAATCCTGAATGCAGTCACTGCAGTTCCCTTCTTTGAGGTAACATGCTGCTCTGTTTGAGTACAAGATACTTAAATCGTCTGGACTTTGTTCTCCTAAAAGAAGTTATAATTAAAATCGAACAGTATTACTGAAATTACACTTAAGAATTAAATATTTGCATACTCCAAGTTACACTGCAGTGATGCAAGTTTGCTGACGCTGCAAAGCAATAAAGAGCTTTCTTTTACCAAGTTGCCTAGAATATCTAAGTATTCAAACATAAATAAATGCCAACAGCTCTACCGCAAGAAAATTAAAACATTATTTCACTTATCGTCCCGCATTTTCTGTCACGCAAATTGCTGTCTACTGAAATGATAAAGATTCAATGCACGGTAACTCCTCTCAAAAATCCAGGGGCAGGCTAAATTCGGTGGCTTGTGGCTCCTTTAAATCATCTAAACAGTTCAGGATTTAAAGTATAAGGTATTACACTCACCTAGACCAGTGACACAGTCAATTGCTTCCGAGTATTTGAGCACAGCTTCTCCAAACTGTCCACTCTTAAATAATTCGTTTCCTTCACTTTTTAGTTTTGCTGCAGCGGGAGGAAGCGAAGTGGAACTGCCACCACCAGCCGACTGAGACCCTTCTCCCTGCTGCGATTTGGAGACCTCCTCAGCTTCGGCGCTTTCACTCTTCTCATCACTGCGCAAATAGCCATTGGCTTCGTCTTCGCGGTCTGACAAACGCTTTTTGGACTTCTTCTCCGCCGCGCGTTTTTTCGGCGCGCTCTCGGCGGCGTCCTTGTGCGCGTCCGTGTCGTGCGCCTTGCCCCTGCCGCGCGCCTTCCTGTGCGCGTTGCCCATGGCGGGCTCCCCGGCTGCCGCCCCCGCCGCCGCCGCCGCGCCTGCAAGGCGTTAATGAGCGGGGTCAGCGCCGCATCATCAGCGCGAACTACCGGCCCGCCGCCGCGGGGGTGCCGCACCGCCGCGCCGAGCACAGCCTGCAGCCAGCCGACGCTAGGGGGGCTTATCTGCCTCAGAAAACGCTGCTGAGGATACAGAAAAAGCCTACTTACAAGTAACCTGCAGCTGTTCTTTAGAAGGCATCACTACGAAGCCTCAATTCCCCTTGCTGGGCACAAGGGAACCCCTGTCCTAAGGTGTCAGAATGGTACAGGGCTCACCTTGAAATTAACTCTTTAAACACCATCTATTACAACACGGGCGCTTTGATCTTCCTCGACCAAATCAAATGCTTGCATGCTAAAATCATGCTAAAATTAGATCACAAGCTATCAAACCCTTCTGAAGAAGATTTCATTTAAACATGTCAAAAACCCTTTCATGCATACTTGCGATCATTCAACTTTCGCTGTCATTTATTACAAATTCATTTAGGAAAAATCATAGAATAAGGGTATTAGATAATAAAACCTCTACCTTCCATATTCAGCTGAATTCCTACCAGATTACCATTGCAGTATTCAAAGACAGATTTCTGCAGAGCCTGACTCTCGATACTACTAATCACAGAACAACTCTGCCTTTTTGGTACTATTAAGATGCTATCTTCCCCTTCCCTCAACCTGATGTATTTATCTGTACAACAGAATTTTTCACATATTGGAATGATACTTTCAATTGACTTTAACAAAACATCTCACACTGACTCCATACAGATGAACTCCAGATGGTCCAAAATGAAAGAAATAGTTTTTTAAACACACAAAATGTTCCTGAAATCAAACTTAACAGGATGGAAAAGCATGAAATTTGTAGAAACAATAGATCCTCTAGTGCCTCCTGCCTAGCTGAGGTCCTTGTTTTGAAATACCATGTTTAATAATAAGTTCATCCTCCACAGTGGGAACAATGAGAGGCTAAATCTACCTACACAGACATTTTTGTAAAACTTAAATTAGTTACGTTTGAGACATCTACCCACCCATCCAATTGGTGGTGCCAAATATACCAAAAAGGTTGAAAGTCTGTTTGCTAGGGAGAATGGTGGAAAGGCTTGCTGAGCAGATGAATGAAGACACCAGTATATTAACAACTTCCTTAACATACATGCTAAAATACTTTTCATTTTACATACACCAAAACAAAAAAAAAAATTAAATGTCACAGACGAACAGGTGATAGGAAGAGGTTTTACAAAACATGGCAAAACACTGTCAAAGAGCATCCCAGCTTCTAGAGACAAAGAAAAAGCAGGTAGGCACATAATATGTGATGTGAATGTTATTAATGTGAAAAATGTGTAATTCCTGAATACAGGAGGAAATTTCCTTAAGATAAAGTGCATAGAACCAGTCCTGCATTAAACAGGAAGCATTTTGAGCATCCAGAGTCCCCTGACAATGGGCATGCTGATAGTTTCCTTTTTAGCTGCTGGGTAATACTAATTGGTTAAATATTTCAGGTCTGAGTAAACAGCATGCAAAAGAATGTACAGCTATACTTCTCAAATGTAATTCTCATTGTCTTTTAGTTTCATCTTCAAAAACAATGCTCCTGTATTGGTCTCTACAGAGAAATGTATTCATAAAAGCAGTATTCTGGGCTCAAAAAAAAATACCAATAATTCTGAACTTTTCTAAAGGAAAAAAAATCAAGACACATTATAAATTCCAAGGACAATTTGAAGAAAGGTACTGAAAAGTCTAGACAGAATTTTGACCAGAACGACAACAAATACGCACTAGAAAGAATTTCAATTTATGTTGTTACTAAAATAACCTTTAAATGGAAGGACCATTATAAAACTAAAATCCCCACTGAATACTCTAACAGGATTATTTGAAGTTTGGGAAGTGTTTAACATTATATAATATATAATAATATAATATATATTATATTCTTTAACATTGCAATAGATCAAGTAAATACCACAAAGCTCAACAAATTTGTCTTAATTAAAATGGGCTATTTAAAATGTATCAATTTGTCTTTAAACTGTATTTATCACTTGAGGTTCTAACTTCTAGAAACATGTCAAAATACCAGGTGCTTTGTCAAGCACATACATGATTTTTAGGTTTTGCAGTGCCTCAATACTGGTTCTTATAGTCTCTAGGATGCAAGCAATTTTCCATTCCTATTGTACAGAAAGGACTCTATTTACTTTTGTTTTCAGTTAAACAGAAGATGAAGAGTGACTACACTCTATTTAGACTGTTTTGTTCAAAGTTCAGAAATCAACTCTTCACCCCTAAAGAAAACAAAAAATATTTTGATTTTTTTTTTCTCAATCTCTAAATTGTAAGCTTAGTAGGAATGCATTAGGCTTACCAACTAGCATGTGAAATAAATGTGACTACATGACTGGACTACATGGACTACTGGACTGCCTGTGATAACAGGACTAGATTTTAGTCTACTTATTGCTGTTAGGTTCACAGAACATTTTTATTCATTACCTGAACTGAATTCATATTTGTTTCCAGTTGTACAAGAAAATACAGAGTAATCTATGAAAATGCTTGCCACTTAAATCTCAGATATACTTATGTATATCACAGGAGCACGTATGCCATTGGCGTCAGTTGACAATCTTCCCTATGTTTAAAGGCCTAACCTTTCATCAACAGAATGGAAGTCTTCCTATGGAGCTCGAAGGCACATAGTCATCTGAATGCTCACAATAGAAAACAACCCCAAATGAACAGGCATTTAAGGGTAAGGACATGATGCACCCTTTCTTCCAAGGTTTTAGCTCAGGAGATTTGGTAGACACCAACTGATGTGGAAAAATGTATTTTCCCTAATCTTGTGTGCCAGTACAACATTATTATATCACATGTGTACAGTCCAACATTAACGATTAAGCTGCAAAACCCACGGACTGATTTAGTTTCAAGATAAAACACAGAAAACATAAGTCACAGCTGCCATGCCACAATACCTTGAAGAACCAACATAACTAACAGAAAGGAGAAGGGTGAAATCAGCCTAGAGATGTTATTCTGTTGCAGGCTGGAGGCCAGCCATGCAGCTGAATCTAAAAGCAACCTGCCAATGTAAGCCTTCCTAGCCCCTGCTGCCTCACCTCCTCCTGCAAGCCATGGATTTCGATTATGCCAGTGGCTTCATCCCAAAAGCCTTGCAGTTAATCACACACTAATCCAGGAACGGGAGATACACTTCCACTGCTTGTAAACTACATCCTGTACAAGAATTACAAGTTGTTTACCTCTAATACAAACTTCCAGAGCACAGAGATCAGCTCTTACAATTAAAAAAAAAAAAAAGAAAGAAAAAAAAAGTAATTATAGTTTCCAAAACAAGCAACAACAAAAATTTCAGATGTTGACAAATTATACTTGATCATTTTTACACCCTTTGCTCTGATGCAAGCATGGGAAGAAAAATGCAGAAGAAAAATGTGCTGGTGGGAAGACAGGAAAGCAGTGTGAGAGAAATATCTCAGAAATATAAAATGTTCTCTCCCCAGAAGAAATTTTTAACTGGGTCCACATCAAAGGACAGGTGTAAAATTACACAGGGCACAGGGAAGTAGGTGATTTATAGCAACATTTTCCATTTGTCTCTGTTATGCCCATTCTGGAAAGAATTACAAAGAGGTGTAATAAAACTGGATTCTAAATTTCACACTCATGTCTACTTTAAGTACTCAATTTAAGTTTAGTCTTCGAATAGGCAAAATTCTTTGCAAGAAAATATGGATGAATTGTGTGAATAAATATTACAATCTCAAAGACAATGATTTTTTCCTTAGGTTGAAATAAAATAGGAAATGACAAGACATTACTTTTATCTCCACCACATCTTTCACATTCTTCTGTATTTTCCCCTCTTCCTTCACCACTTTCTCGATCCTCTATCTCTTGAATAAGTATTTTTTTTCCTTTGCCTTGAGGCTCAGATACAGGCTTTAAACCTTTCAGTTTCTCTTCAATCTCTAGCAGACTTTTCTACAACAGAGAAAAAAACCCACAATAGCAGAAGTCTTTATTATTATGTATATAAATTACAATTTATATACAGCAAATACATTCTGTTAAATAATCCATGTGAGATCCCAAAGAATTATCAAGATAAATGTTGCCAATATAAAAAGATGGTATATAAATGTGAATTTTCTAAGAGTCAGCATCAAACCAAGATTAACAGTCAATTTCTGTCTCTCTCACAAGGGATAGACACAAGATATCTTCACATCTTTGTGTGAAGATATCATGTAAATAAATAAATACTTTTCTTGAATGCCCTGCTTATAAAAAACCCCCTAAATTCAAAGGAAAAAAGGTAGATGTATGATTGTGATATCTGGCATGGTCTACTAAGAAGAGATGTGGAAAACAGGTTCTCCAGAGAATCTCCAAAAAAGCCTAAAATCAGAATCGAAATTTATGCTATGGAGCATCCAATGTCAGATGGACATCTGATGGAGAAACTTAACTGAGAGAACTAGAACCAAGAGACAACAGTCTCCTAACAGTGTAGCAGAAGGACACTGTTGAATAATTTTAAGATTTGATCCTCTTATAAGAACTGCAATTACATGATCAAACAGCTTCTCATTCCATAACATTTTTCCAATACTCAAAAAAACTCCTTTAATTGCACTTGGAATCATCAAGGTTGGAAGAGACCTTTAAGATCAAGTCCAACTGTTAACCCAGCACTATCACTGTAGCCCATAAACCATTAAATCACTTTACACTGTCAGAGCAGAGTAAGACACACCCAGCATAATGTGGT
>VYZR01063051.1:86856-104084 GCA_013400675.1 Oxylabes madagascariensis
TAGCATTTTAAGAATACATGAAATACAAGAGCACAGGATTTCCAGAAAAAAATATTCATGCTTAGTTTCTCATCGTGTTCCTTTGCAAAGCTTGTTCTTTAGTTCAAATAGATGTTTTTTCCTCTCCCTAGTATTTCTCCTCCTTCCCAGCCCCATCAAAAATCCCTATTAACCTTTGCCAAAATAACTAAGAAACAGCTTCAAAGCAATTTATACAATAAACTTGAGATAAGTAGTCTCAGACACTTTGAAAGCTACTCTGAAGCAGCTTTTGAAAACAGTGTTTAGTAATGTATATCAAAGAAACATTGCTGTAGTACTGTAAAATAAATATAGTACTAATCAATTCCTACACTGTACAGAAATATTATTCTTACTGCTTCTCTGTGTAGGGTGTAATGAAAAATAGCCTTTTCACAATAATCTTGACAATATGAATAATTCTTTCTGAAATCAAGATACTATTTCGAAAATTTGTCTAACTCAAAACCTTTTCACGTAAACCTAATTGTTCTCCATTTTGAATCTGATATTTTGCTAGCTTACTTTTACCTATTTATTATAAATTAACCACATAAATGTTTTTAAATAAGAAGTGAAACATTTTGTTTAGAAATTGCCTAAACAATTATTTGAAAGTTTTGAAATTATCCTCAAAACATTTTAAAACCATGATATGCTTTAAACTGGAAAATATCTTTCAAACAACTCTGTTTCAGTGTACTCATAATCCAAAATAAATATACTCTATGGGAAAATTCCACAACCTGTACAATTATCAGCATGCTAAAGCACTTAAAAATCGTCTACATAAACATGTAAACAAAATCTGTACAATTACTTTGGAAAGATACAGTAGCAAGACTAAAGAATAAGTGAATGAAAGAATAAATTGTTGCAGAAATTATTTTGATAACCTATTTTCTTTGTCCACATTTGAGCAGGATGGCACCAATTTCTGAAACATACATGCATGAGAATAACTGACATGGCAAAATTTATGCAGAACANATGCTGCATAGCAAGACTCCTCAGCAGATAGAAAGGCATACTGTATTTTCATTATAAACCAAAGGAAAAGAGATACAGGCTGTGTTCAATTACCCATGACCACGAAAAATCTCTGCTTCAGCTTTTCACCATCTTCCCCAAAAAAGACAGGTAAAATTTAAGAAACAGTATCATCAGGCTCCATCCCAGCCCCTAGAGATGCNGTTTCATTACCCAAACCCCACAATATCCCCATCTACTGCACTGGAAACTTGTGCCTCCTCACTCTGATTCTACAGCATTATATTTCAGGTTTCAGGATTTACAGAAAAGCTTCTACTGTGTACAACATAAGTATGTGCTTTTAGCTTTCCATGTTCAACAATGTGGGCAACAATCTGTCACGTAACTTGGGAGGGTGATGTGCCACCATTACATGATGCAGAGTGTCTTTGTATCAGAGCTCCATCCATCCTAAAATAGTTACTCTCTAAACCTCTATTAAGTGTAATTGCATCTGAGTAAACTGATGCACCTGCCTGAAGCTCATTCTTTGAAGTTAGTGAGGTTCAGTGCAGGAGTAAGTATTCATCAGTTTTGTTTTCAATGTAGAACTGTGGCTTTAGATATAGGGAAGTCCATGTTTGTAAGTCCATGTTAAATAACCCTAGAGCTGTTTTCAAAAATCTCATCAATTAAGTAATCAATTTTTATTTATTTTTCTGCTGATTTACTATATTTCAGACAGCTTGTACAAAAGTATAGACTAACTTGTTCCCAGCTGTTAGCACCACATGTGTCATTTGCATTTTAACAGAATATTTATTAAGGAAAACCAAAGTTTCATCAGTCTTACAGTTCCCTAAAATGCTGACCTTAATACTGTTTCTGCAAAACACATCAACTGTGTTCCCTAATTAAAGTAAGATTTATTAAAAACTGAAATATAAGGCATTTAACATACTTGTCCCATTCACTGTAATCCCGTGGTATGTTTTTCTTGCTTCTTTGTTTGTTTTGCAGTGTTTTGTTCTACAAGAAAAACAAGCAGCCATCTTGTAAGACAAGTTGTTGTAGTGGAATTCACAGTGGTTTTTTTGGTTTTGTTTCTGCAGTACATATTTTCCTAGTAACCAACACTGCTCATGACTAATCTCAGCTCAGTCTTGAAAATGTAACTCATCTTGGTTTAAAGAACATCTTGATTCATTTCTTGTATCATTGCAAATTGAGGAGCTCCTGAGTCTCACATTTTTTGTCTGCTGTCCTGTCACATCACGGAGGCACTGAGTGAAACTTTCTAATTAGTATCTTGTGATGCCATCTTCCCAACCATCCTTTCAACACAGCAAGGGTGAACTCAGCCTTTGGAAAACCCAGCCTTGTGATGAGATTGAATCAGTAACCTGGTTTTAGGCTTCCCTTTCCCAAGAGAATTCAATGCACACATTTTGGTAGTCCCTGGAACACTCACAACAAATTTGCAAATAAATGACTTCAAAGTAGTGTCTGGACTTGCTTTTCACCATTTATCACTTCACTAAAGCCAATTCCAAGATTATCTACATTCATTTCAGATTTTAGGCAAGCTCCATCATTGAAGCTTGCCTTACCTAAAATTTATCTTGAGGACCTTCCTGCAACCATCAGTTCTGAAATCAGATTTGACTGCCTTGTATCTCAACCCATGTCCTACACTAATGGACTCTATTTTGCTAGCTGTCACCTTTTGCATCTCTTCTACCTGTCATGAGACTATACTTCTTCTATGCCCCTCCCTGCCTGTTGAATTCAAAGTACTTAATAGCAAGGTGTGGTTCCAAACAAGTATTTCACAATGAACAGCCAGTTCAAAATATTCCCATCTACCCTGGCCATCCAGTCCTCCTCTTACCTTGCAATCCAGCATTCACTGAGTTAGACCAGTGTAATTCTTTGTAGAGTTGCATATTTACAATTTTCTGTGTTTAGACAAACAATCTGATAGAGATCACAGTACAACCCCCAAATAGCTGCACCAGTTCAATTCAGCATGTGATAAACTGGACCAAAGAAATGACCAGGAGCTTCCTAAACTCGCTTTACCAGTGGTGACACTGTAACAAGGACATACTTCTGCAGCTGGATGCAAACACCTCAATTTACATAATGCAAATATGACCCTTCCTGTAAACACTTCTGACTATCTATAATGTTAGGTTACACAAACTTTTGTAGTATATAACTCCAGAATTACTCTTAATGTTATGTCTTTCAGGAAGGGAAATAAAATGACAAATATGTTTAGTGATCATCACAGGTTTAGAGGAGGAACTCCTAAATATGCCTTCCTGAAACATGAGTTATCATTATATATCCATCCTAGTGTATATTACAAATGTACTAATTTAATGAATATCAACTATTTTTTTTCAACAGAAGTCCATAATTTACATGAGCAAGAATACTGCAACTCTCAGAAGAAACTATCATAAGGTACTTACACTAATGCAACTCCAGCCTAGGGAAGAGAACTATAGCATGTACATTTAAGGAATGAAGAAGAAACATTGACTCAAAAATCCACAATTTAAAAAATTCTAGGTCTCATATCTTTGAAATACTTGTAATCAAGTTGTGTCTCCAAAAGAGTTAAGAATTTCTCGCTCAGTAATATTTCAGAGGATCTCATCCAAGAGACTTCGATGAAAAATGTACACTTGCATGCCATGGAACTCAAAAAAAAAAATCTCTGTGCTTGTCATGTTTCCTGCCATAGTTCATAATGCATGAATCCCACCGGATTTGCAACCCACTGACATTTTCTGGACCAAAGATGAACACACAAACTGGCTTCAGTACAGGTGACACAACTTGGCCTTGGCTCTCCTGTGGGCCCTTGTGTGCTGGCCTAAAACATTACTGCTCTTTGGCAGCTAACCAGTGGTAGTTTTTAATTCAGAATATCCAAAACCACACAAAGGCTGTTGGATCCTATCACAATGGATTTTTATAACATAAAGCTCGTATGACTTTTGCATGCCCTGGGCTGTAGCATGAGGAGGTATCTGAGGACGCAAATCTTTCTGGAACAGTATTAGAAAATCATGTTTGGCAAAGGAGCCTCAGCTGAAATCCCATCAATACAGTCTTTTGAATATGAATATCTCTAAACACATGCTTTAGTTCTCTCCTGGAAAAAACGAGGCAGCAAAAATAATAATTACACAATGTGGACAGTTAAGACAGTTCTGGGCAGCATGATAGGAAAACAGGGGTGTAAGACGGAAACTTCCACATTGTGTTATAGAGGGGGATATTGCATAAACTTTACTCTTTTTCAGTCCATTTTTGGAAAATCTCCCCCATGGATTCACACCAATAAAAAGAAAACACTATATAGAGTTATAAACTATCAGTAGTGAATTGAAATCACACCTACATACAGTATCAGCAAGAAAATCTGATTACAGACAAAACAAGATGCTTTCATTTGCCAAATGTGTACCCATTAGTGCAATCCACTGGTTTAGGGTCAATAATGATTTCCAGAACTGGATTCATGGAAAATGCTTTTTATGCATCAGATCAGATGAACAGTCGCCAACCAAGTAATGACATAAAATTATGGAAGGCTTTGTGCATTTCTTTCTAGCAGAGAGCATAAATTTATCACAATAATTCTAAACTTGGTCCCACTTACAAAATTATATGATGCCAGTCTGAAAAATAATTATAGTGCCAACTGATTACCCAAACATATTTAAAAACTGTAAGAGGACACATTTCTTTCTCAAAAAGAAAGAAAGAAAAAGAAAAGCTGATTATGTATATTATTCAATTTTTTTGAGATTTCATGTTACAGGTATAAATTTAGTGTATGCTGTACAAACTGCTTCTTTTTATTCAGTAGGGATCTAGCAGTCATGTAACTGTACTGCTGCATAAAATGCTTCAGGCTTTCCTTCTCTCTTCCAGGACAGATTACAATTCCTTCAGAGGCTGTCTGCTTAGACAAAAGAAATAGAAATCACATACCACAGGTAAAGCATAAAGCTGTATCTAGGTTTCCTGGGTATTAATGCTAACACCAAAACCTTGCAGGGAGAACAAAAGCTAAGAACAAAGAACTAAATTTGATCTGAAGACTGCTGCATGGTTTAAAGGAGGAGGGGAAAAAAGGTGAATATTTTGTCTTAGAATGAAGAACACATCCTCTTTAGTAACATGGAGTATACTAGATTTCAAGACACTTTCCATCATTTTATGCTTACATTCTAAACTGGATTTACTGAGCTCACACAGTATTAAGCCATTTTCTGTTCTAGCAGTTATACAGGACATGAATCAAGGATAAAGTTATAATGGCACAATTCATCTCAGCAAAACAGGACAGTCAAGAGGGACATACATTGCAAAATTTGGAAGACTACACATTAATTTAAAAAAAAAACAACAAACCAAATGAAACCAAAGCACACCTTAGTCTCAATACTAACCACTTATAAAACATTCAGTGGAATCCCCAGCCTCTTTGTACATCATATAACAGAGACTGCCTAGCTATCCCAAATGTCTTGGTCCAACATCTGTGTACCAGCTGACAATAAGAATTAGTTTCTGACAACACAAGAACACAAATCAGGAATCTAATAATACATAATTATTCAAGAAAAATAGGAATTAGTAAGAAAGATCACATGCCCTGTAAGAGCCCTTCATAACATTTCTGACTCATAAGCCTCCAAAAAGAACAATACTTAATGACTTTCCTATAGCAGTGTCCTAGAATTTCAAAGAAAAATTTGAGAATCAGTTTGAACTGATCCATGACAATACCCGACAATTCAGAAAAATCCCATCCGCACCTACTGGTCTGCCAATCCCTTCAGTAGCACTGTATTTAGTAATTTTACGAAGAAAAGCTGGCCAGAAAAAAAAATTATTTCAGGCAGATAAATAAATGAAAAAAAGAAAAACCCACCAAAATGTAAGGAAACTAATACCTGGGAAAAATGTAAATATTTGTTCTGCAGTCATGAAGATTTGTTAAGTCTGCTTAAGGGCTAAATTAAGAAGTATGCTGTACAACTGCAATGGGAATACCAACACAAGGTATAAAATAAGCACAATCAAAGGCTACATATACACCAGCACTACCCAATACAGGAGTGGCTATAGAGTAAAACAATTGCTGCAGAGGCTCTAACACCTACACTGTATGAGTTCCAGGGTGTTTGTTTTGGACTGCCTTCTAACTGGCCCCATGGAACAAAAGCCTGCTGGCAGCTGGAGAAAATCTCCTGGCACGATTTCATCCAGAAGGACCCTAGTTCACATGCTTAAACAGTATTGTGAAATACGAATCAAAGAATAACAAAAGAGTGTTTAAGGGGATCTGCTTTGGCAGTGAATTCTTGATCAGAATTAAAATATTATTACAATACACATGCTAGTGCTAAGAAAGCATTTTTGTTTAAGAATTGGTCTCTTGCAAGGGAGCTTAAAGGTTTTTATTTTCTGGTTAACAAAATAAATCAAGTAAGAAAGGCACAATGATTAGAAGTTCATACATTTAAAATCTCCTGGTTTTAGAAAAACATATAATTAACACAAAAAACTGGAGATACCTGATTAGTGGGGATGCAGCTGCTAGAACAACGAATGGGAGGCAAGTTATCTTGTCTTTCATTCAGTGTGTCTGTTCTCAGGAGCTGTGTTTTTTTATCATCTTCATTCACTTCTGTCAGCCAGCTCTGAAAATAAATAAATAATATATTTTTACCTTAAGGCAGTAGAACAATTATCCTTCAAAAGTACTGCACTTAATGGGAAAAAGCAATTAAGACAAAGAGCAATAGTGCTTTTTTCAATAAAAAGTGATCTACCAAAAAAAATAAAAATCTGTAGAGTTAAAATGGGCAGTTAAGGTTCAGTGACATTAAACAAGAAAATAAATTTAAAAACATAATTCTTTGATAATTTCCTCTTTTAATCAAATAACGATATTCTACTTAGGCACAAGAAGAAGAATAATACACCATAATGATTATATTATGGACCATTATAAATTAGGTCCTGTACCATCAGTTCACTATTAATTGCTTCCCATTCTTCAGTTGTGAAATCAGAAGCTGTGGCTGCAGGCTTGTCTTTTCTCAGGGCTCTGCTCCTTGGATCCAAATGCTCAATACGCTTTTCACAAGCCAACGTAAGTTCAGGGTAACACCCCTCCTCACCAGACCTTTGAAATGCAAAGATATAAATGTTAGCAAAAAAGGATTAAACTGCACCACATCCTCCATGTTTCCCTCCATGTGTAGTCAGTACAGTGACTGCAGAGGACTATTTTCCTGTTGCAACCCAATTTTACTATCATCTAATAACATTTTTATCAGAAAATTCCAGTTAACCTTCAGCCATTTTCAATGCCCACATACACAGTTCAAAATTATCACCATGGTGCTCATAAAAAAGCAACTTGTGTCATTTACAGCAAACGTTAAACAGGTGTGGCATCTGAAATTGCTGGTCAGGCAACATGGATCATGAGAGAACCAAAATAGAGTGGCAGCATTTCAAAAGAACCTAGCATTGAGTTACTCAAACCTTTTGGATGGTTAAAAAAGGACTTGGATTTATAGTGTTATCACTGGGACACTTTCAGCATGATTACTTTAACTTTGTATTTTAAATTAGAAAGTCACAGACAGGTTCAGACAAATAGAAAAGGGTTCCCTCAAATTTTGCAGAACAGGAATATAATTATTAATGGAAGAAAAAAAATAAATTTACCTTAATACCCTGAGAATCTTTTCCAGGTGCTTAACATCTGTGCATTTTTCAATGAATTTATAATCCAGATGACTAATAGGTATTTGATATGTTTTAGTGGTTCCTTCACCCAGCAAATATGGTACTGACTCATCACCCATAACTAAATATTAAAAGAAAAAAAATAGTGATTCTGTAAGCTTCTAGTTAAATTTTTAAGTAATGCTAATTTAAGGAATAAACCTGCTCACACTCCACTCTCTCATGAAGCAGACCTATAAAAGAAAAAATATCAGATTTGAAGGCCTGATCACATGAACTGTCCTTGACAAGAGGCTTACTGACAGAAGTATGAGATATGCTTTGTAAGAGTATGCAACTCTACTGCTTCTGCAAGTCAGAACAATTCAAAAAGACTACTTCAAGAAAAATTGCCAATTTTTGCCTACCACATTTTGTTTTATTTAACACATACCTGTTTTAACCAAGAGGGATAAGCAGGAAGAAGAGAAGATGGTGACGGACACTCCTTTTTTCAGAGGGAAGACATTAACCTATGCAGCGTATCTAAAGGAATGAAAATCTTTGGCTTCTCTGTAGACAAAATAAATTAAATTTTCTTTCTTCACTAACTCCATTTTCTGGGTCTCTGATTAGATTACAGCACTAATCTGAATCTTTTCCAGTAAGTCTGTAACCTTACTGGAATGAGGGATGAAATGAGGGATTCAAATGGGACATTTTGTCTCCCTGTACCTTTGATCTGCTTGTTTGCATATTTTTTTGTTTTGATCCCAAGCTCTATGGAGCTGAAATTCTTTCCCCCCCCCCCCCTTTTATACAGTGCATGAAGCAATTGGTTAATTTTAAAGAAATAGAATAAGGCCAACTAGCTAGTATGTGAAAACAACGATGTGCAGTTATAAACCAAATTAAAATAATTGTGTTCTAATGCCTTGCTAATTACACACATTAATGTGTAGTTACACAAAAAATGTTTACAATACAGTATCATTTAACTAATAACTGGTCATAATTAGGTGTTGCACAGAGATTCTGCCCCAAGACATTACGGTTTCAGTACTGGAAAAGGAAGAACGCGCATGGCAAGAGGGATAAATGCAGGAAATAATTAAAGAAGGATAGAATAATTTAAAGCTCATCACCACCGGCGGTTTTTCCCGTTTATTCCCCTGGCCGTGAGGGAGCTGCCCAGCGTAGCTCTCGGCCCGGGCGGTGACCGGGACTCGGCGGCTGCGGGAGGGCACAGCCCGGTCCCAGCCCGGCGCGCCCTGTCCACCACAGCTTCCCCACACGTCCCCCGGCCCGGATGGCGGGCTCACCCCCGAGCCGGCACCCCGGCTCCCCTCACGCACCGCCGGACCGGGGCTGCGCGGCGGGCCCGCCGGTAGCAACCGTTGCTATGTACAACATGGCGCCAGGCACAAGGCGCTGCCCGCCCGGGGATGCCCTGCCGAGGCTCCCGCAGAGCCCCGCCGGGCTCCAGCAGCGACACTGGAGTCGCCGATCGCTCTTGGGCACCCACCTGCCCGGGGCCGCGCTGTCCCCGGGACACGGACACGGCCCGGCCGTCGCCGCAGCCGCGGCCGCCCGGCCCTCGCTCAGGCCGCGCAGGCGCGGCGGGGCTCAGGGCGGGATCAGGGCTGAGGGGAGCGCCCGCCCAGGGCGGGCAGAAATACAGCCCCCGGGAGTGCAGATCTAGTAAGCGTTATCCTTGTGGTTTCAGCGTATTTCACTCAGCGGAGAGCAGGCGGTCCCTCTCCCGACGCTGGTGTCTCCAGGCGCACACGCCGGGGCTGCTCTCCAAAGCAGTCCGTGCCCCTTCCCGAGGGCAGCGGGGGCTCTCCGCCGCCTTTGTCCGGCAGCCAGAGGCACCCGGCGTGCCCGCAGAGGGGCCAAACCCGCCTCCCTTGGCCGGCGACCTTGGGCAGCGCTGCTCCTGCCCGCTCCTCCTCATCCTTCTGAGCAGCCGTGTCAGTAGCCGACCCCTTCGTTCTACTATGCAGACACTGCTGTGCAGGCCAGGCTGGTGAACTGAGAGCAACCGTGTAGTAAAAAAGGTTATCATTTATACCCGAGTGTATCTGGTTTGCAGGAAAAAAAATCTATTCTTAATAGCATAGCTCAGGTACCTAGGAAAATGTTAACCAAACAGCTCCAAAACAGCATCTCAGAATGTTTTATCCCCTATAAAAAGCCACTGCAGTTCATTTATAAGCAGCAGAGTCATGCAGACCTTAAAAAAGGTATTATTACAGTGATGAGTTAAGCAAGTTATCTCAACAGCACCATTAGCACCATCGAAGTGGAGATCAGGCACACACAACCCAGCAGTATGTTGTAGTACCCTTTAGTGCTATTAAGTAACGTACCTTCCAAAGAGGCGAATGCAAAAAGTTTTGGCTCATCACCACAAACCCACCACTTATTTCAGACCCCTGAAAAGTCATCTGAAAAGCAAAACAAGATCCCACTTTAGTTTTGGGGTGCTACCCAAATAATGTTTGTAACACAGATCTAATTCTTTCCTTGAATACAAAAAAGTCAAACAGCACTTAAGAAATTTCTGTTTCCACATTGCTTCTTAATCTTTAACTTGCCTCCCTCTCCCTCTTCTTTCAGGAGAAATTATTTTTTTCACACTTCCAGACATCCATACTTTTGACATGTCCACAACCAGGTGCCAGAATAGGGTGCTCTGAAGTCCTTTAAGATTTTCTTTTTTGAAATCCAGATCTATTTCAAACCTAGCCTTCTATTTATTTTCAGTGGAATTTATTCAAACCGCAGTTATTTTATGCAGTTCACAGGAGTCCAAAGAACATTTAGCAAAGTTAAAACGCAAATAAAGTTTAGATAAGAGTAATGAAAACAAAGAAAACTCAAAAAGAATACAATTATCACTGAACTTAAAAAATACTGCATACTTTGACAACAATTTAAAAAACAGCTTTAGAAATCTATGGCTGGAAGACAATATAGACAAAATTTAGTATTACAGTAAACTTTAATATTTCAATCTCTTAAAACACAAATAAGAGTGTGCACTTACACACAGTTTTACAGAACAAAGTTATCAGAAAGATTACATCATGAAGTCATTATCTTCAGCAGACATCATCGAGCATCAAAAACTACCACTGGAATAATGCAGTTAAAGAAAAAAATATGTTGTGGTAGAAAAAGGTGAGGGAAGAGGAAAAGAGACTGTCTAAATCTAGTCACAACTATCTACATGAAGTATTTCAAAAGCCATCTTTAATAAGATGCTGAATAACATCAACAATTCACAGTATGTTACCCAGCAGACTATCATAACTTAATACATCATACATAGAAAATGGAAAAAAAAAAAAGAGAAAGTGCCAGAAAAGAAATCAAGGTGCCAAATCACACTGCAAAGATTGTGCTATAGTAGTTTGCTCTACTGTATTGATTTTTGACCCTGAAGAACTGTATGTAATTATTTGAACCTTCTATTGTTTCCCTTACATTCTGTTTCCCCTTGTCTCCATCCACAGCTTCCCTAATACATTCAAGTGCACCTGTAAAAGGATACATCTTTTTGTCCTTTTCTTGTACATTATTCTGTAGCCACATTCTCTGCACCTGATAGGATCTCTTGCCTTTATTTCATTTTCTGTATGACATTCTGATGGAGGAAGAAAAAAGAAGTGGGCAAAGAAAAACAAAATTGTTAATGCACAGATAACTTTGAAAAGTTGTGATAGTCAAATTCCTATTTGTGGCAAACAAACATAGCAAGTGTAATGAATTTGTATCAAGCTCAATGATAACAAGGTATCGTGAAAAAAAGAAAAAGAGAAAATAAAAAGCAAGCTTCATTTACATTAAGATAAAATAGAATCTTGCTAAAAATCACCAAATATTACTGCACATTCCACACTTAATACTAGACTGTCTACTAATGAAAATTGCAGCTCATCCCTCCAAAGCCTATAGTCTGTTTTCTTAAAAGACAAAATATTCCAGGGATTCCTGAAAATTACCAAGTTTTAAGTTGTTGATTTATCTACAGGTAAGAGAGAATTTGACTACTGTACTTCAAGGAAAGCTGAGTGCCCTTACAGCAGTGTCCATAAAACATGCAGAGATCGAGGAGCTCCACACAGCAACACAAGCTCTAGGGAATTACCTCCACAACACTGCAGATGTGCCCCATATATGCGTTACCATCAATGCATAAAGCTTTAAACATCATCAGGATACACACTGCAACTATTTGTATCTATCTATCCTTCAGTATAATGACTAAGCACAAGTCACTATTAAAACACCAAATCTCCAGTAACAAGTAATAAAAATATCACTAATGTCTTTTCTTTACCTCCACAAATGTAAATCATTGGCTGCTGCTTTGGAGGCTGAACATCCTTCTGTGAATCCATGTTCTAAAACAAACAAAAAAAAATACACAACATGCACATTAGCTTGGGTCTGGGGTTGTTTTTGTTGGGTTTTTTGTTTGTTTTTGTTTTTTCCCAAGGCATACAAAATCATTTTAATATCTCAAGCTAAAGGTAACAGAAGATGAAATCACTTCCTTAGAAGTAAATACAAACAAATTCCATTTATATTTGATACAGAGGACATGGGTTAACTCAGGTTGAAAGAAACTTCAGAAAGTCATTTAGTTCAACTTCTTAAAAGCTAAGTAACATCAGGTTTCACAGAACTTTACCACTCTGGTATAGAAAACCTCTAATGTGAGGACAGCACGACGTTTTCTATTAAACAGTATTTTAAACATTCTTTCCTCCTTCCTGCCAGTGTTAACAATTTCCTTGCTGGAAATATAAAATTCAATAATTTTTTATACATCACTCATGTAACAATGGTGCTAACACAGAAGGTAAGCCTTGTCATCTTTGCTCCCCCTCTGACACACTAGCTAACCCTATACACTTTGCATTGTTCTAAGGTATTAGAAATACTGGGAACAGACTGGGGATAGAAGAGTAGCAGGAATTAAAAAGCAAAACAAAACAAAAAAAACTCAAACAATGAGAGGCCATAGAGATGAAATTTGATATTTCAAATCCTACCAAATCAAGAGTGATAACCCAATGCTATTCTTCAAACACCTCTTAATGCCCTATAATGGTTTTGATTGTTCAGACTTATTTGAAGAAAAGTATTTCTTCATGGCAGCAGACTAAATAATTACATATACTCCAGAAACACTCTACCAAGCTTTAAGTAATCCTATCCTAACATGTAAAGGTACTCGCAATCATGAATTTAAAGGTGATTACTATACATAAACACTTTTTTTCCACCCAATGCAAGTCTAGACAAGAACGTGAATCTTTCCTAAGAGGTTTTTTGAGGCTGCTGTTTTCTGTATTGCTATTCTGTCTGACACAGAAGACAAGTATTCCTAAGCCTTATGCCAGTAAATTGCCTTCTTGATGGTTCCTTATGAGAAAGGCTGTCAGATGCTTTTGTTTAAAATTACAGCAAAGATTATTTCCCTCATCTTCAGAGTTTTTTTCAGCATAATTCAGCTGGAAAAACTACGATACTGAAAACAGGACAGGGACATTTCATACTTTAAGAGTCTGATCAACACTTGACAACACTTGACATCTTGTTAAAACTCCTACTATGTCACTCCATTTAAGAGAACTGGAAATAATCCATTAAACTCTACAGCCTTCACGTGTGCTACACCATAATCATAGTGGCATCTTAACTCACATGTGCTACAGGTTTTTTTGTGTCAGCACACTGCAGTAAGATATAAGCAGTCACCCATTAGCAGTGGAAAGCAGCACTCTTCTAAAACACAGAGCAGAACTAAGGTGGATCACAGTTGTAGCTAAGTAACTTGGGTTAGTGCTGCTTGTGCAGCAAAATTATATTGCTGCTAAGGGCAGCAGTGAACTACAGTTCTGTATTTTGCAGGGAGGTGCCATAGTTTAGCTGGCCTTCACACACCCTGCAGCCCTAAGTGCCACCAAGCCGACAGGCTCAGTGATGCACCAACATGTGCTGGGGTGCAGCCAGAATCCATTGCAGAGATGTGGGGATGTGCAAAGAGCACCTCACCAAATCACAGAATGGGAAATTCCTGGAAGGGACCACAGCGGGTTCCTGCTTAAGCAGGATCGTTCTAGAGCACCTGGCACAGGAGTGCACCGAGATGGTTCTTGACTATCTCCAGTGAGGGGGACTCCGCATCCTCTCTGAACAATCTGTTCCCGTGCGCAGTCACCCGCACAGTAAAGTTCTTCCTCCTATTCAGATGGAACTTCCTATGCCTCAGTTTTTGTCTGCTGCCTATTGTCCTAGCGCTTGGCACCACCAAGAGGAGCCTGGCTTCATCTGCTTGGCACCCCTCGCTTCAGATATTTTTACATATTAATGAGGCCCCTCTCCGAGCATCTTTTATGCACTTTAGAGAGGCCAAGCCGCTCCTTCACGTCCCGCAGAGCCCACAAAGGAGAAGGACAGACAGCCCTGCTCACAGCCCACAGGCCCCAGGCTCCCCATCCCCCCGCAATTCCCACCTCGCTCACCGTCCCGCGGGTCTGGCACGCAGAAGCGAAGCCGACGAGGCCGGTCCCGGCCTTTCCCTGCCCACCACGGCCCAGCAGCGAAGGAACGCCCGAAGGCTCGGAGCGGTCCCTCGCCGCCTCCCGCAGCTCCGCCGGCCCCGCCGCCTCCCCGGCGCACGCTGATGACGAGCCCCGGCGGGGGCGGGCCGCGCTTCGCCCCGCCGCCAGCTCCGGCCTCCGAGCATGAATAGTAATAACGCTGAGAAAGTAATAAATATTCAGTTCTGGGTGTTAACCAACTTGGGGGGGGCGGGAAATAAAAAAGAGGTACACATTATTTCAAGACGCAAGCTTCCATGTGAATAGCACTGTCAGTTGTCAATGAAGAAAGTAGGCAACTGCATGGTTGGATAAAATCAGCCCCAAAGCACCCGGTGTTTTCAGTCTTTTATTTAGCTGTACCCAACATACTCGGGATAGAGAATGCCCCGTGCAGGGTCTGGTCAGACGACTGAGGAGTTTTAAACCACCCTGAGAGGTTTTTCCTCAAGGTTCTCTCTGTTTTCAGAAGTATTTCTCCTAAAATTCGTGGATAAACCCAGCATCTTGATATTTTGATGCCGTGGTCGGTATCATATGTACCCACATGACGCCAAGCTTACACACTACAAACATATATATTGCACATTTTAAGTTTAAGGTTCTATTTTGAAAGAAGTTTCATAATGTCGGCGTTTTCCGATGTACTGAGCTAAAATAGTGCAGGCAAGATTTGAAACGACGCCGGTTGCTCTTTGACATTGGCTCCACCTCGCTGGCGGTCGGAATTTTGAATCTTCGACTGACAGTTTGCAGAACTAGGTATCTCTGCTTTATTTCTGCCCCCTCCCCCGTAATGTTTAACGAGTACTATGTTTTGTGAATATGCCAATTTAAACTACTAGATCATTCAAAGCTTCTCTAGTTTAAGGAAAGTTCTGTTTCTGAATACTGAATAAAAATTGTTTCCTAAGCATCCAAATTAATACGGATGAGGTTTTATTCATTGATCTCTTACCAGCAGATCACCTTCATATATGACTTGTAACTTACCTAAAATGAACTGGGATAATAACAAATAGTTTTCGTTTTCCTAATTTTGTGTTTTAATTAAACGTAATGAAATCACAGTAATGACTTTAGACTTGCTTCTTCACACTGCTCTGTAAGAATAAAGCTAAATATAACTTTTGAAATGCCAGAATAAAGCACGGACAAGAAAAATGGTTTGGAAAAGGCAGAGGTACTGCTATAGGTTACTACTTGCATCCTCTCCTCCGCTATGGAGCCGCGGGTATGGATGGGTACCAGTGGGTACCAAGAGGTTGAAACAGAGGAGAAAAACAGCCTGAGCTCTATCTTTCTTCGTAAATGCATGGTAAGAAATTACCAACTCCTAAGAAAGCACATAAAACTTCCCCAGTATTATTTCTCTAGGCTTGTTAGTATTTTAAAAACGCGTTTGTCAAATTTAAAAGGACTTACTAAATATATCTCCATGAAAAATTCAGTTAATCCTGTGAAAATATTATCTCCGTTATTAATAAAGAAATCATGTGATTGTTTGATTATTGGCATTTTTAAACATTCCCTTGGAAAAATAGGATGCTTTACCAGATCTTAAAGCTTCGGTTACATCAGCCGTTTTCAATAAAATCCGCCCCTTACGAGAGGACCACTTTGGTAAGTCCCATTCCCATGTGCTGGTAAATTCTAAACCTACAGATGCCCCTTTTGGACTTAGAGTAGCAGAGAGTAGTTGAGACTGTGTGGGAAACTCCCATTGCCCCGTAAAGTGAAGCAGTTCTTGGGGAATTGGCAGGCAAATGAGAGGAGAGGCTTGTGTGTCGAGATGGGGAAGGCACAGGGGTACAGGTGCTTTTGACAGGGGAAGGAAATGCAGCCGTAACCGAGCGCAGTGAAAGTGTTGCAGAATGTCTTACCTCGTTTCACTTGTTAGAAGTAGCGTTCTCAGGTTTTGGTTGGGTTTTTTTTGTTTGTTTGTTTGCTTGCTTGGTTTTTGTTGGGGTGGGGTTTTGGGAGGGGGACTTGTTGTTAAAACACACTTTCTAGTATGACTCTTCTGTGTATTGCATAAAATGTCGCAATTACGACTTGTTAAATTTCTTGGATATTTTTGATCCAGCTCGCATAAATCCGTCCAAGTTTGAGTGATGGAGACAGAGCTTGCAGTTGCTGTGTCCCAGTAGTAAGCTTCCAATTATACTGAGAAGGTATCTTATAAATAAATACAAATATTTGAAAAACAATTTTATTCAGATCCTGCGAAACAGACCGTACTACAGAAAGCATTTTCAGGAACGTTCTATTACTTAAAGAAAGTTTCTACTGTTTTCTCCTTTTTAAAAGGAAGCGGGAGATACTCCAAGAGCCTTTCCTCTTTTAGCCATAACTGTTACCTCGTAGTCAAATAAACCGATATTCTTTCCCTAAAAATGTCAGTTTCCGCTGGCTCGGGAACTTTTAAGCGCTTGTTTCCTCGGGCCCCTCTCAGGCTGCCTCACGCCAGAAGGGATGCGAGAGGCTGGAGGAGCGGAGTTGCCAAAAGGAAAGGCTGAGAAATTGCCAGACCCCACGAACAGGTGTTACGTTACTTAAGCCGGGAGTTTGCGTATTAAAATGTAGGTGTTGCCTTTAGAGTCGATTTTAGGTCTCCCGTTCAGGTCTGACATTCCCAATCCCGCCGGTGTGAAGCCTCACGTTGTCCTTACCGATCCCAGGAAAAACAGGCATCCACGTAGTCGTGGTTTTGGCGGGTTTATGTTTGTTTGGTTTGGGTAGGTTGTTTGTTTGTTGTGGTTTTTTGTTTGTTTGTTTGTGTTTTTTGTGTGTGGGGGGGGTTTTTTTGTTGGTTTTTTTTTTTTTTTTGTTTTTTTTGGTTTT
>VYZR01063052.1:0-14447 GCA_013400675.1 Oxylabes madagascariensis
TTTTCAAAATGGTAAAAAAAAAATTAGGGCAACAATGACAGATAATCACAATTCTTTTACTTCACAAAAAATTAAAATTTATTCAGAGTTAAAAGCTGTAGTCACTACTGCCTACTATCCAGCTGTGAATCATCCTCTTTTTAAAAAGCAGGCAAATCTGGTTGCTACATCCATCAAAGGTATGATTTTTCTCGAACCAAAATTCAGTTGAGCAATGGATGCTGCAAACAACTTCAGAAATCTAGCTTTCATTAATGTTAATAAAGGAATGAGAACCCTGTGACAATATTTTGGAGGCTCTAAGCCCAAATGAAATATAATGCTGTGCTAGTCATTAAGAACTGCACCGCCTGGATCCCTCAACCATTTTAATTTTTTTTTTCCCTTCCACTATTTCCATATTTTCTACTAGTAAAAGTTGAGCAGTCTGAATGATTCATTGTCCAAATTTCATGCTAGCAGAGTAGAATGGAAAAACTAGAATAAACTACACAATGACATTTCTTCCCTAGCCATCCTCCTATTCATTAAAAAAAATTTACACCCATGAGCACACTTTTGTTAAGTAGCATCTTCTCCACACATTCCATAAATTGAGAGTTTTATGAAACACTACTTTGGTTTTGCCTGTAAGACCCCTTATGACAACCAGTCAAGTATTAATGTTTTACCTTTTGCAATTCTGTAAGAAAAAAACACCTATGAATCTTGTATTAATTTTTTTTTTTGGTAAAATATTTTACATGGAATAGAGTGTTTTTTCCCCCCATTTCTTATCACAATATTCTCCTGGACTTACAAGTATTAGCACCTGAAGCACTAACATAGTCCTTGAATTCATCAGACCCTGAGTTACTCATAGAACAGATAAATCATAGGATGTTCATGACAAAACAGATGATCAGGAGCATTAAGTGTTGTTTCTTTTTTCTCACAACAATGGAATTGCAGCGAGCAGTCCTTGCTGACATATCCTGGCTAGGAGATAGCAAAGTTCTGCTCCACTTCCAAGTGCAGCCATTTTAGCAAATACAACTCTGATCCAGTTGAATTTCACAAAAATTGCAGGTGGACAATGCTCACACTCTGAAAGGATGGACACTTCTTGCACAGTTTGTCTGGGCAACCTCTTCCACCGCCCCACCACCCTCACAGGAAAGAATTTCTTCCTGACATTTAATTTCAATCTAAATCTCCCCTCAGTTTAAACTGTTCTCCCTTGTCCTATCACTACGTGCCCTTGTCAAAAGCCATTCTGCCTCTTTTCTATCAGCCCTTTTTGAGGAAGGTCTCCCCAGCGCCTTCTCTTCTGCAGGTGAGCAGCCCCAGCTCTCAGCCTGTCCTTGGAGCAGAGGAGCTCCAGCCCCACAGGGTCTTCTCTGGACCTGCTGCAACAGGTCCATGTCTGTCTGGTGCTGAGGATTCCAGAGCTGGATGCATCCCTGCAGGCTGGTCTCAGGAGGGAACAATCCCCTCCCCTGACCTCGGGCCACCCCTCTTGACGCAGCCCAGGATTCAGCTGGCCTTTCGGGCTGTGAGCGCACACTGCTGGCTCACGTCCAGCTTCTCCTCCAGCAGAACCCCAAGTCCTTCCACGCAGCCCTTCTCCCAGTCCGTGCCCATCTCAGTCTGTGCCTGCCCTAAGCCAGGTGCACCTTTTGCACTGGGCTTTGTTGAACCTCATTAGGGTCACATGGGCCTTCACACTCTTCATCGTATTCAGTTGTGTAACCCAAGGTGCTGGACAATTCCTTTTTTTTTTTTTGGTGACACTTTAAGGGCAAAAATAGCTTTACTTATTTGCTGAACATATTTCACACTGGCTTTTGTCAGTTACTTGAAGTGAAAAATGATGACAATGAGATGTGTTGCCATAGAAAATAAAAAGGCTGCCTTCCACCACAGCCAACTAAAACATTTGGCATTTCATTTGTTTCAGTGGCCAATATAGCTAAGAATGTGTTTGTCCCTGGATTTTGGGAAGTCAAAATAAAAAAAGAGAATTGTTTTTCCAACTATCAATAAAGCTTTCTTTTCTTGTCGTCCTATATTCCTTTTAAAACTACCTCTTCACACCTCGAGGTTTTTTCAAGTTATCAGAGATGTGCTGTAACCCCTAGAAGTGATTCTTTGCAAGGTGCAATATGAAAAATTAAGCATATTCTACACAAACCCCTTAACAATCTCCCTCCTCACCCAAACACCTCAAAAACACATTAAACCTTCACTCTCAGAGAAGTTGCTAACTAGTCCCTTTAAACAAGTGAACACTAACTCCCTAAAAACCAATTCTTTATGACTCCAGAGATGACACAAACCTGTCTGCTTCTAATAAATACCAAACTACAGTTACTGAATTTTCTACACATTGTCAAAGCTTACTAACAAGTTTTAGTCCTTTAGAGAATTGATCATATATTGCAGACCCATTCTTTACTTAACAGTGGCATCAGATAGTATTAGATCAAATCAAAATTACTTGTTTCAAAAAAAAACCACAGCAAGTATAAATAAATGTTGATTAGGATCTGTTATTACCAATACTCCCTCCCTAAACAGTTGGTAAAATTTAGCCAACAAGTCACAGAAATATTACCCAAGTTTCCCCATTTACTGAAAAATCTAAGGGCAGAAGACATAAATTCACCTACACAGATTCAGCGATAGGGATGTTGTAATCTAGGACTGTACCATCCTCCACACATGCAGAACGGGAGCAGAAATTATCAGTACATTTACTCTGCTGCTGCTAACTGCATTAAATGAAGAATGATTTTAAAAAGCGGTAGAAATCCTTTGGAATAATGGACAATAATTACAAACCTTTTAAGTTGTGATACTTCAGTTAAGTATTACACAGTACCTCTCTTTCTATTAAACAGGGAGATAAAAGATGCAAAACCCACAAATTCATACTTCAGGGGAAATACACAGGCAGGAAAAGCACTTAAAAGAGAAAATATTCTGCCTTAAGGAGCTTATGTAAGTAAATAAGTGGACAAATTTTAAGTGGTAGACTTCAATTCATCAGTTTAAGTACTGGAAATGAGTGTTTTTTCTTGTGTAATGACAGTTGAAGTAAAGTGTGAAAGCACTGACTATACCCTAAAATAAACAGTCTATTAAGCATCCACTGCAATTTAATTTCCTATTCCTTTCTCAACTTAAACACCCCAAACATAAAACTGTAAGCAAAACAAATTACCCTTATGCTTGCCAACCAAAATAAAACCAAAAGTTAAAAATACCTTTACAATTTTTAACTCTCTCTATATATACATATATACACACAGAACAAGTGCATTATGAAAAACGTAAAAGGTGCTGAATTTACTGCTGGATGTCCATGAGATCTAGAGGATCCTGAACTGTGCATTGTGGAAAACAGGCAGGCTTTGCAGGTGAGTTAATAAATGCTATCGTGGCTCTGTGTAATCCTGCCATGACTGCCTGGAGTGAAGAGCAACAACTGAATTTTAGTTGTGGCTCTGGTGCAGATCAAATCTGTAATCCCAGGTGAGCCACACACAGCACTAAGAAATGGGACCTCATAATGGGCGAGCAAGGATCTGAAGGTTTATCAAGATTCAAGGAAAGGTGAGTAGTCAAAACATATTAATTTAAATGCACTAAATTCCCACGTGAGTTTTCCAATGCAGAAGTAAATTGGCCTTCGCTCACTGTAAACCGAGGAAATTAAACTACATACAGCTCACTAAATTAGCTTTATTCCTACAGACATCACCAGCCAATGGCAATTTAATGCATTATAACTTATGAATGTTGATGTTCAACACTTTGGTAATTTGCTTTAATTTGCTTGAGTGCCTTGATCTAGATATAGCCTTAAGGAATACTTGCATATTGCCATTTTAGATTGCATCATCTATTGTATTAAGGAGAAAAGGTTATTTGTGAATGACAGAACTATGAAGTACTTGCTTTAACAGGAAAACACAGACAATTACTGAAGACTCTTAACTTCCTCATGACTCCCAGCCATGCTCAGGTGGCAACAGCTCCACCCTGGAAAGACCTGATGTGTTTCATTACAAATGAAATATGAACTAAGATTTTAACCCATTAAAACAAATCCCGCTTTGAGGAGCTCAGGAGCTACAACAGAAATCTAGGAGGAAGTTCCACAAGGTCTTTAAGTCCCCGAAGGGCACTGACTGACAGAGAAGCCAAGGCTGCCAGGAAGAACCACGGTCATGTTTCAGGAACAGGGAGGGCTTTTTTCACCCCAAAGCTTTACACAGCTTTTTTTTTTTTTAAATTGTCTTTTGTGTGAGCACAAAGGCACCTCCAGAAACCTATTTGTTTGTCACAAAATCCCTTAACAAGCCAACAAGCCAGGAGGATCCAAAGATGAGAAAGGCAGGTAACTTGTCATTTTAAATTATTTAACAGCTCCCAGGTCAGCACCAGGCTGAAGGCTACCACATAGAGATGAGGCTTCAGGGGTTAAGAATCAGTTCATTCCAGGAAGAGAATTCTGTGAATTCTGCTAGAAAGCACACAGGGTCCACCATGAGTTTCTCCTACAGCAGCTTGGTCTTAAGGAGAATGCCAGTTTGCAGCCAGGGCTTCATCAACAGGAAAGAAAAATATTAGAATATTAAGCAAAAGAACTGAAAACTAGCTAAACTAAGTAAAATTAACCCAGATATAAATAATGTAGGAAAACTCTGAGTTTTAAACATTTAAAAGTGAAAAATAAAGAAGTAAAAAGCAAATAAAATTCACAGTAACACCTAAATTTATCCTGAAGCATAACAGATTCATTACAAATCAGTGTTGGAGTAAATGAACTACTGATACATAAACCCAGAATACATCTTTATTTTTCCATCAAGATAAGGTCAAAGAGCACATGAAATGTATTATGGTATAAAGGTATAAATGCCTTTCTGCAACTTAACTAGAAGCAAAACATTCCCTCCCACCACCATTATCTTCAGACTTGCCAGAGAAGCTCATGCTACTTCCTTCACCCCTGAGGAAATAAAACATCTGCCCACCCCATCAGCTTTTAATCTTCTTATGGACAGAATTCATTTAGCTTCCTTCTGGGGAATGTGGTGGGAGAGGAAACTAGCCAAGGCTATTTGAGCCCAAGTCAGTCTTTTGTTTAAAGGAAAAAAAAAGAAAAAGAGGGGGGAGGAGGGGGGAAAAACCATAAGCTGTGAACGCTCTTTAGTTATGCCACATTTATTAAGTATCAATACATTTCTATGCATTTTACCCTAGTTTAAATATGACTTCACTAAAGAAACACCACTTTACTGAACATATGGCAGAAACTCCCTGAAGCATGCTGAAGACTAAATGTCAGGTTAATCAATCACTTCCACTCCACTTAGGAGAGGCATCAGAAAAAGTTACATTATTTCCCTAAAGGTATGATTTCTATTCATAACTGAGAACTTTCACAAATATTAGTATACTAGTAACACTATCCTAGTGTTTAACTTTAATCCATTCTGGATCTTAACCTGGAGGATGTTGAATACTTATTACCTTTTATATTCTATTTCTCTCAGCTACCTATAAAAGAGTAATAAAATAATAGTTGAAAATATTTTCTGTGTACTGCAAATTTCCATCTATAAAATATAGATTCCTGCACATGGATTACTGTTATGGTACTCATTCTTTAAAATTATCTAATACCCACATTCCTATTTGAAAGTATTACAATTCACAGTGTTTGGTATTACAAGCCAAGTGCAGGCAGCTTTCCAGAGAAGAAAATAAAAGGACATTAAGAGTCTTGCTGAGCCCTGCCAGGGGAAGGAATATAAGAGACATATTGAATCTGTGGTTTTGTTGTGCAGTACAATAACACACATATGCAAGCTATCCATATTAAATATTTAGCTCACCTTAGGTGAGCAAACTGCCTGATTAGGCACTTTCATTACTCAGAATGGGAACTGTAACAAACCAGCAAACAGTTTTCAAAAGATTTCAGCTATGAACAAGGAAGCTGATTTACTTATTAAAACTTCACCCTTGAAATCTGAGCCAGTTATAAACCTACGCTTTAAAATCAGATGTAACATCCAGGCAGTTCAGAGTCCCTTTGGATTTTAATTTCTAAGACAGCATTAAAATCCATTTAGGATTTTAATATGCATTTTACTACTTTAATCTGCATTTCACCTGCTGTTCATGTCCAGATATTTTTGGAAGCTTTTTCTTGACATTATTTTCCAGACATAATTATATGTGTGAAAGCTACTATAAAAATCATTGTTTGCTACAGCACACAACATCACCCTAAAAGAGAATGGCTTTTATAGGCCCATATGAGGTAGCTGCATATGTTCTGTATATTGTAATATACTCTGTGTATTATTAGCTACAAAATATTTGTCTTAAGGCATTATAAAGCCCTCTCTATCCACAAGTCTTTTGTTTTAGTTAGCAATCACGATAAAACACAACTAATCAGGCAGGTTATCTGCTTTAATGATGACTGTATTCCATTTTTATTTCAGTCGTATGTAAATGCTTGCCTGATTTACACCAGCTGCTCCAAAGGTAACTGGGAAGTAGGGCTGATATGGATAGTGCTGCATAATGCACCCTCAAGTCTCCTGTGCTAAAGCAAAAGCAGAGTTGTTTTTTTCCCCACCTCAGCTCTTCTCAGTCTACTTTAGTAACATTCCCTCCCTTCTCCCACAGTATGGTTCAAAACTACTTCCCAATTTCAATAAAACCTGGAGAAAAGTTATTGCCTTTGTCAACTTTTATGAAAATTGCTGGCCAGGGAAATTAAACCCTCGAATTACTGCTCCCAGGGAGGGAAAGGCAGGCAGTGCTTTCTCTGTGCCTCCTCAAAACGGCAGCACCAAGCCACCCAAAATGACACATCTGTAACTCAGTAGCTGCACTTCTCTCCAGGCCAAGCGAGGGCATGAGGAGACACCCACCTCACTTGGAGGAAGAGAGGCTCAGGCGATTAAAGAGACAAAATTTATATGAAGAAACCTGGAAATTTTTAACAATATTTTAAATTATAAGTACTATGAACTTACAGTCAGTAGACTGATAGTTAACTTCAAGCAAACTTATCACATCACTACGTCACTTTGCTTAGTCACACCAAGTTTTCCTTCACACTTGAATTGAATTTTAAATGCATATCTGTTGCTCATGCACAAAACCTACTCATATATCTTTCTGGAGAGACAGAAAGGAAGAGATTTAAATTCCAAAAATACATCCTAAGTTTCTTGAAGCAGCAAACCAGTTGAATAGTTGGACTTCCTAAACCTTAATGTGCCAAATGCAATGGAAATGTAAGATGAAATAAAAACATGCTTTGTTAATATTCAAGTTGTAGACACTCTAACCAGCAGTTTTATAGGTGTGAGAAATAAGTTAGTGGGAATTGGCTTTCACAAAGTATTATATGAATTGAAATTATAATGTTAATATTAAGATAATAATATAAAGTGGTTAATGTTGTTAGAATGGCCCAGTTGTGAAATTTGCTTTCAGAAGGGTAGTATGGTTTCATGTGTTGTAATGTGGGTTTGTGAGTTTGCATTGGTCAGATTGTTGCTAGCCAAACAACCTCAAAAGGAGCAGAACTTCATCCCATGATAACCCTGATGGCCACAGTGACGAAACTCTGTCGGCGCCAAAAAGAGTGACATGGGGCGAGGTTATGTAAAACCAAAAATAAATGTGCATAAAGCTGATGCATTATCAGGGGTATAAAAGGTGAACCCACCATTCTGTGCACGAGCCTCTGGCATTTTGCCACGCTCCCAGCACTGTCCCTTTTGCTTTGCTGGTTTTTTTTTGTTGTTCCCAATAAAACTTCTATAACTCATTCCCACTTGGGGTCTCGGTCGTTTATAACAACAGGCCAGCCAATTAAATGATGTATTTGTAAAAAACACAGTTGTTCTCAAAGTTATTTATAAATTTCTTTCAATTCACCAACTGCCTTAGATAAATTTGACATTTTAAGTACATTGGACAAACCTTCATTATTAAAAACAGTTAAGTACTACAGATGCATAGATCCAAGATTAGCATTTTACATTTTAAAAGAAAATAAAAATGTTTGTCTCTCAAAGAAATTTGCATTCAGGCTACACATTTATTGATTCATAAAGGTAAGGAACCAGATTTATTTTTACCAGACCACCTTCTCCAGTGTTAAGTTCAAAGTCCCATTTGCATGAGGCTCATGTTACTTAGAAAAATCCCAAACCAAAAATCTCCAAAAAATCCCACAAACCTTTTGGGAACAAAGAGGGGCAACAGAGAAAAGTGGTGAATGAGAATTAAACCAGCCAGTGCATCGTTCAGTGCCTGCCTACATGCACTTGCATACACACACATCTCCCCTTAACTCCCTCAGCTGAGTGAGTTTGAGATGAGTAAAGAGCCACGACCCACCCTTGCAGCAGCAGCGATGCAAGTGGTGTCAGCAATAGCATATTGCTCAGTGTAAACACAGCTCCAGATGGCTCAGCAGCTCGCAGTCACAGGTATATTCCGGGAGGAATGATCAGCACTGCCCAAATGCCAGGTGAGTGAGCCATAACTAATGCAGAGTTCATTATTTGGCCTTTACAGGCATTTACCTAAGAAGAACTCCGGCACTGAACAGACACCAGGAGCAAACCTGAGTAAAGCAGGACTTTGCTACAGACATCCTGAAAGTGAGGATGCTGATCCAGCAGTAACAGTGGGGCTGCATAAAAGACACAGGCAGATTAACACCTGGATTTAGATGGAACACTAAAATCTCACAAATTTCGAGATCTAAATAGAGTCACTCTTAATCAATTACCTTCTTAAATGGTGCAAGAAGAAACTGCCAAAAAACCTTAAAAATATGTCCTGTTTTGCTATTCTAACTGGATCTTCTCATTAGTTATGTTGCACTACCTGGAAATAGTGCCCAATGACATCACTTATAATCCATCCCCCAAAAGACTAAGAATCAGGGCTCTTGCCTCAGCATTTCATCAACATTTGCCTCTGAAGCTCCGTAGGTTAAATGTGCTTTGAAAAGACTATCTTTGCCTTACATATTCTGACTGAAGAACTGAAGAACACCTGCCCATGGCAGACTGCTGTAATAACTGTGTACCTGTGAACAAAATCTGCCACATTGAGATACCCTCTGGTATCACACAATCCCAGACACATAGTGAAAGAATTCAATAGAAGGGGAAAAAAAACCTCAACTAAACAACAGAATAAACCCACAACTACAAGAAAAATGAAAGGAAGTGGACCTTTAAAAGAACAACACCAGAACAAAGTCCACAAATTCAAACAACAGTCTTTATGCGTGTTCAAAGAGGGCAACAATAGGGACTAAGCAAAGAATGTATAAAAATAATTATAAACAAATCTTAAAGGAGAGTGTGCTCTGGCTTAACTAAGCAGTAGCAAATGGCATGAGTGAGACGTGTGTGAGCCTGGGCTCTGAGGCAGTTCCTATGGATATTGCTAAGGTAACAAGCTATCCTACTTTCCAAGCCCAGAAGAAGGTATGACTATGATACGAAGTTAGATATAAGCAAGTACTCCAAGCAGAAAAAGCAGAAAACTTATTTCCACAAATAATGAATTCTACCTTACTCTATCATGAGCAAACAACTAAGTGGTAAAGTGTCACAGGGCCTAATGACAATGGTATAATATCAAAAACTGACCAGAGAAGGAAATCTTGACTCAGGTCTCACATCAGTTACATAAATTACTCAAATGATCAATAAATTCTTTCATTGTAATTTTGATTTAGTTACTGTATCATGAATTGCAACGTGTGCTAGAAACCGTCAAAACTTGGTTAAAACTCTAATTCTGAGACAAGAGGATGGCTACCCATAACCTTCAGGGAGAAGAAGGTATGTTAAAGTAAATTATTTTTTGATCCCCCATCTGACACATGCTCATTTCTACTGGGTCTGCAAGACCTTTACACCACCTCCAGTAGCTGTGAATAAATTACAACCCTACATAACAGCAGAGTTGCTCTTCCCCCAGAACTGTCAGGTGAAGATGCAGCTGTTAGACACTCATTAGATGTTTGGAGATAATTTGTAGAGGGAAAGGTGTTGACCCAGTGGTTTAAAATAAGCTTGTGCAGTGCATGATGTCTGATTTTTCAGAACTATTAGGACAAAGTATAAAAACCTGTCACTCAGGTTAAGCTGGTATCACTGAGCAGCACCCTATGAAACTTTGATTACACACAAACCCAAAGACCGGTGAAATACAAATGAATCCAAGCAGAATCCTATACAAGACTCACATAAAGGTGGACATCCAACCCAAAGAACACAAAAAGTGTCCTAGGCAGTTTTGTTCGGGGCTATGTTTCCAAATGAGTGTGACTCCTGAAACATTCATCAAGGACAGTCCTAGTGCACAGTATGCATGGCAGATGAGTTTCTCAGGGGATACCCTAAGGGCTGGCAAACACACTCCTGTCATGCAGCTTTGGACCAAGACAGGTCTAGGAGGTCATCTCAGAACTCACACCGAGCACGTCTAAGGCTCTCAAACCTTTTTAAGTAAAGCTTCCTGGCTGTCTAAAACTCTGAATGTATACTCAGAAATGCTTTGGGTTCTCATCTTTGGCACCCCTCCACTCAAACCTCTCAAGGACCTGCCGGCCGTGCCACGAGCACCCTGAGCACTGGCACAGTTGAGCTGGACACACAGCGGTGACTCCAGGCACGCCCATTCAGGGGCAAAGCTGCACGGCTCCAGGTCTTGCTCCCTCTTGTTCAGCAGCACACGGGTGCCACACAGCAGTGCCTGACTTCCTGAGGCATGACTGATTGTACAACACCCCTGTCTTTACCTGAGTTAGCAGTTCTTAGCCTCAACACAAACCAGGCAGTTCTATTGTGCAACGCAGTACAACAGTCAGGTATCTTGGCACAGATGTACACAATTTACAATCCCAAAGAAAACAAGGGCACCGTTGTTCAACCTAACACATTTTCTTGAAAGCAGCATTTATATGTGATTTTTCTTGGTCTGTATCGGCTTTACCATTTACACTAAAACTCGTTAAGGAAAGCAATTTAATATTTGAAACACAACTTAGGCAACGAAATGCCAACCACTGAAACTGTTGTGTGGGCCTTAAATATAAAATACAGTAACAGCTCTTAGGAAACTAGGCTGCATTTTATTCACTCTCATTAGAGTAATACAGACACACAAAGCCTTCTTGTCTGCTACTCCAGAGCAGTGTAAGGTTGTTGGCAGACTGTTCTGGAGAAACATCCATTTCTCCAGCTAAAGGATTTTTTGAGTTCATGGTCATGTCCTGGCCCTTAACCCTAATGGATCAAGGACTTCATGGGTATGTCTAAAATTAATTACAGAGGAGTATACTTATGGTGAAAAATAATTTACAAACTCAATAAAAACAAGTATCTACCTCAAGTATCATCTGTGGAAAAACATCTGCCCTCCATGCAAATCTATGTAACTTTATGGTTCTGTATTGTTACAGAACCATATCTTCACCTCCGTTATCCTCACCTCCTCTTGCTGGTTAAAAACTGAACAGGATGCACAGAGAGAATTCACAGAATGCTGCTGAGCCTGCAGACGGGAGCGGGGGTGGAGGCAGGCTGGTGTTGCACTCACATTGGGAATAATGGGAATAATGACCACCTTATGCACAGGCTGCACGAAAATTATGTGGCACTTCAGAGCCTGTTGCAAACATTTCAAAGAGTCTGTTGTTTTGCTGACTCCTCCCTCAATCCCACTGTCTCTCCAACATTTTAATGAGATTAGGACATGACACAGAAAACTGATGTGGATAAGTAGGTATCTCTCTTCCATCTCTAATATTAAAGATGTATTAAGTTTTCATTTCTTTTTAAAAGTACCGTTTATCTGAACACTGAGAGACAATGTCCAACTCCACCATATGCTTCTAAACAGTCATTTTGAATTTTGGCACTGAACCACAAACTCCTCATGATCAATTATAGGATCCTGTGGGTTTACCTACTTACACAGAAGCATATCAATTTTCTTAGGTCTTTTATATAAAATACATGCACACACCATGTTAATTGTTTCTGCCCCAACTGCTTCCCCTCCAATGGCTCAGTCTGTAAAGTGCCATAATTTAGTAACTCTGTTCGTTTATACTACACATTATTCCTTTGAAAACACACCAGAGATGGTTAAGCAACCTCTCAATTAAAAAAAATTACAGAGATTATACCCAACTCAAAAGATTTTAAGGGCAATAACAGTAACATCCTTTGATTAATTAATTTTCCAAATCTGATACTGACTGAAAAATGCTGCTGACCTTAGACATGCTGAACCAATCTCCAGTTCTTCTGGAACTAGACCTGCTTGTACTGTGGTTTACATAGGGACTCCTTTTTAATTACTTGGTTTCTGTTAGGATTATGAAATGTAATTTTTGTAACTGAAATGTAATGCATTTACTTTAATTATTGATATTCTCATATGTTTACTCAGGGTACTTTCACCCAGAGATTGCTGTAAAGCCTGGCAGTGTACAATGGTAAGAGGGATGTTACTTTTGTCACTTTGGAGGAAAAATACAACTCAATTCAGAAGCACTGAAAACATACATAGAATTTCTTACTTACAGAGTTTGAATACACCACTGAAATTTGAGTTTGTTGTAAGTGAAATGTCCCCAGTGAAGTCCTCACTAACTATCCTGATCATCCAGGTGTAGCTCCAGACTCTCAGGGAAGACCATCAGCTCAATCCTACAAGAGCTCTTGCACCTGCCTGTTTACTGAACGGGAAGAGAAAGAAATGCCAACAGTAGCCCTGGCTGCTCATGAGTGCAAATGATCAATGACACATTCCATTACTAGAAGCAAAAACCAAAGGCAGAGGAAGCTCCCAAGCTCCAGCAGCCCTAATGCTAAAAGAAACCCCAAGCTGAAAACAGAAGAGCTTTCCAGCAATTAGGAAAGACAAAAAAATAATTTCTACAAGGGCCTACTGCAGTGCTATGCAGTTCTTGTCCATTTGAACACAAGTTTCCAGCACCCTGAATCACAGCTCCTGACCAGACAGGGCACTCAGAAATCAGAGGAAATCACCCTACAGAACTCCATAGTCTTTTATGCTGTTGCTTTCTTTCATATTAAAGCCATGAGAACTCAAAGATAAAAGCACAAAGATGGGTAAAACCAGCATCACCATTACTATTGTAATTGATAAACAAATATGACTTGCAAGTGCACACAGTCAATAGAAAGCATGCCCTCAGCTTGGAAGCTGCCCACAGCCAGCTTTATCAGGTGCTCACAGAACAAGCAACTTCTTCCTATCCTGCCCTAGGTGCAGATAACATCTTTACATCTTGAGCTACACTAACAGTTAAGTGATTCGCATATCCTAGTTACAGAAATGAATAGTCCAAAATTCAATTTCATTGTATGTAAAAGGTAAGACCCACCTTCTAGGCTTCCACCAGATGACACTGGCCTCCAAATTAATATTCCCCTTTAGAAAAGCAGGAAGCTAAAGCCCAAAACATGTCAAATTTACACAAGCAACAAAGAATGTTCAGAACATCAGCTTAAGATTCTCTCTCGGCATTACCTCACACCCTGTGTGGTAGAGAAATACAAACATACTTCTCTTGCAAAGATTGCTCCACCTCAAACACCAAGCTTTCCTAGGTAAAAAACACAAGTTGTTCTGCTATACAGGGGATTATGCTTGGAAGTGAAGCCTGCAGGGAGACCAGCAGGTTTTGAAAAGTCATGCTGAACAGTTTGCTACACGAACTGCCAGGGAACCAGATAGCAAGAGATACCATCGCTAGCTTACTTACTAATTTTCCAAAAGATCATTAATTCAGGCAAATAGAAGGTGCCACAGGTATTAAAAAAGAAAAATCTTTCTAAGGAACATGCCTTGCTATAAACAATTCCAGGTCCAGAATAATGAGATCATGCCTTCACAATAAAAACTCAATAAATAAGTCAGCTCTTCCTAAGAGATAGTGTGCCAATCAAGTAAAATCCCTGTTACAGGGAAGAACTGCCAGCAGCACAAGTTATTTTAGCTGACATTACTTCAGAAAAAGCCCACCATTCACCATCTGCTCTGGCACAGATTCTGAATACTAAGAAAGTTTCCAACATCACTGATGAAAAGAAAGCAGTCAAGATGAAGAAGTTTTTGTTTTGCTGTTAAAAAGAACAAGCATCTAGGACAGCTCACATTTCAGCAAGAACAAACACAAAACAGAAATTTTGCACATTTCATAAAAATCATTACAGACAATTACAGTAAGGCAGAATGCAAGTGTAAGGAATATAACACAAAACAAAAAACCTTTTACAAATTTTGTATGAGAAGCAGGTGGGCAACTCCAAACAGTGGATCACTTTACACAGGAGGTAAGAACTGTAAGTTTTAAGGGA
>VYZR01063055.1:9260-22274 GCA_013400675.1 Oxylabes madagascariensis
CTTTCAAAAGATAACCTTCAAACTAACACAGCTGGAATTTTTCTGAAGGATGGTTATCTATCTTTGCTTTGCATGAAGAAAGTAAATGGAAATGAAACCATTTTTTCTTAAATATTTTGTGCAGGAAAGAAAACTCACTCTGTCAGCTGTTTCTCAGGCTTCCAGATGGTTTGAAAGACGTACTTGCACTGGAACTAAGGGAAAAACCTGTGAGACAGAAAAAAATGTACACTTGCATTTCAGATACTGCATAATCACGCTCTCCCTCGGCAGCCTGTTCCAGTGCTCTGCCTCCCTCAATATAAAGAAGGGTTAGTTTTAATATTTGGGCGGATCTTTTGGTAAAAGAAGGCTGGGTGACCCTTTCCTTCACTGTTGTTCCACTCTCTTATCATCAATTATCACAGAAGATACAATGTGCCTACAATTACTCTTAGCTGATAGTTAAATTAAGGTAATTTAAAATAAAGACAGTGCCTTAATGTCCAAAAGGTTAAAGAAAAAGAAATGTTGGTGAAACAATATAGTGAAACAGTATAGAACTGATTTCTCTTTTTTTTTTCCCTTTTTCCTAGAATATTACTGAGAGTATTCTAATGATTCTTTTCTCTTAAAAAAATCCTCAGGTCACAATATATTGATGTGGGGAACAATAATTACCACGAAACATAAATACTAAAATTCCTTAAACAGATTGGATGAACTTTCCCTGTGCTGGGTAATATAGAAATAGAACCTCATACCTAGGATATGGGTAGCTGCTCGTATCTTTAGTCACGTCTGTCTGGACAGACATTTCACCAGGAGAAAACTCTTTCTTGCTTTATTTCAACACTCCACCTGTGGTCTCTGATGGTAGCAGCAAATGCTGAAGCACAAAAAAAATGAAAGCAACAGTCTGTTTAAAAGACTAACATGTAAGTTTAAGGATTTATGATAGACTCAGTCTCCAAAAGTTGGGACAAGTCTCCCATAACTTTCCATGGTATCTTAAAAAAATTGATAGTGAACAAAAGGAAATTAAATTACATTTCCCCTGAGCTTTAATCCTGTTAAATTGTAATAAATCCTAATTTATTACAAATCACCAAGAGCTGAGAAGTATGGCTTTAGNTTGGAAGTCATTTGCTCAGGGAAGAAATAGGAGGGAGAAAACATCTGTTGACTGTTGGGAGGCTTGCCAAGCAAAACAGGAGTTGCGGTTGATAGTTAGGACATGCTAACAAAACCAAGGAAAGTAATAATTGTGTATAGAAGCATACAAGATACATACTATACATAACTTTCAAAAGATAACCTTCAAACTAACACAGCTGGAATTTTTCTGAAGGATGGTTATCTATCTTTGCTTTGCATGAAGAAAGTAAATGGAAATGAAACCATTTTTTCTTAAATATTTTGTGCAGGAAAGAAAACTCACTCTGTCAGCTGTTTCTCAGGCTTCCAGATGGTTTGAAAGACGTACTTGCACTGGAACTAAGGGAAAAACCTGTGAGACAGAAAAAAATGTACACTTGCATTTCAGATACTGCATAATCACGCTCTCCCTCGGCAGCCTGTTCCAGTGCTCTGCCTCCCTCAATATAAAGAAGGGTTAGTTTTAATATTTGGGCGGATCTTTTGGTAAAAGAAGGCTGGGTGACCCTTTCCTTCACTGTTGTTCCACTCTCTTATCATCAATTATCACAGAAGATACAATGTGCCTACAATTACTCTTAGCTGATAGTTAAATTAAGGTAATTTAAAATAAAGACAGTGCCTTAATGTCCAAAAGGTTAAAGAAAAAGAAATGTTGGTGAAACAATATAGTGAAACAGTATAGAANTCTTCTAGAGCTCTCTAGTATTGGTAATGCTGAAGTCTGTATAAGACTTCCTAAGTATAAGACTTCCTATGTCTATATAAAACTTCCTAACTAATTGGAAAGAATTTTGATGGGTTAAGTCTTCCTGCTTTCACTTCAGAGGTCTTCTGAAGGTCTTCTCTTCTTTATATAGAAGATATAAACATGCTTTTAAGGAACCCACTTCTACTTAATGTCTCACGAAAGTTGTGGCCAAATAGAAAATGTAGGCAAAGTCCACATTTTCTAAAACCCCAGAGACCGTGACTATTTCAGAATTACTCTTCCATCCTGCTAAGAGGGTATGTAGATTTTCTACATATCAGGGTCCATGGAGTATCTAATTATGTCCTCAGCTTTACTCAAGGCAATTGCCAAAACCAGGTGCTATGAAAGAATACGGCCCACAGAAACATGTGGATGGGCTGGGAACTGCCTCAAAGAGGCTTTAAGTGTGAGATCAGAGGGACAATGAGGGCATTCAGGCCAGTAAGCATTGCAGAGATGAAGGTGGATCTAATTTTCTCTCTTGTAGAGAAGCGAGTGTCCTGAAAACAAGAAGCCAGGAAAATATGAATCTCAGGTTAGACAGAGACCTAAGACTGATTATATGATTCTCTGGATTTTGAGGAATGACTGTCAGCTCTTTTTTACCCCTGAGAAGGGTGGGAACTTGAATCACCCCAAGTACTTTGAGCAGCCTCTCTTTTCCATTCAGTAGCAATTTGAAGGGTTTTTTCTTTGAGGAAAAACCTCATCACTTAAATTTTATATCTCTTTAAACATATATGATTTTATGTAACTACTGAATTTTACTATTGTTATTTTCATTTCTTCGGGATGAAACTCTTACCAAATGGTTTGCTTGCAAAACTTGTCATTAAGCATAGCAGAATAAATAGCTATGGATAAGCGACCTTTGTGGTGTTTTGGGTTTGCAGATCCTCTAGAATTCATTATTCTTTGAACTGATGAAATATGCCAAGTTGCCCCCCCCACCCCCATTTAATTTTCCTGCTCTGCCAGTGTATTTGTAAATGGGTGGATTCATGTGTTATTTAAATAATGATTCCTGTCTGAAAGTAATTTCTTCCCTGTTTGTGGAAGAACTGTTCATGCGAAAACAAAACCTGTGGCAGCTTAGGATTTCTATTTGAAATCCTGAATGGAATAATATGATTGAAAATAAAGCCTCAAAATATTGTGTGTTGTAATTCCTTGTTCTGTTCTAAACATAGAACTCTGAGTTTTTAAAGGGTCCAAGTTCTGGCACAAATAGTTTTCTCCTTCCTTTTAATAATTGCCTATGTTAACCAGACATGATGACAACAAACTTTGATCCTTACAGTGGTATTCATAAATCTCCAAGCTGCATCCAGTCAAACAGTTTCAGGACTGGTGAAAATAAGTTGGTGCTTGCTAGATATACATCAATTTATTATAAGAATACAAAAATACGAATGCATTTCGTATTGTCTCTTGTGAAGGAGATTTGGAGTGCTAAACCCTGGAAGATTAATGTTGTGGTTGCCTTCTTATCAACAGTACATTAGAAAGCACTAATACCTTTTCAATAATGAGAACAGAATATGTCAAATATTATGCAATCCTTGGTGTGAATGTGCTTTATATAAATATTTGCAGTAAACTATTTCTTCATAATAGATTGCATATTATATACATATAAAAATATAAACACACATATATCAGAATGCTGGAAAAAGTCACGTTTATATAAACTTCTCTAACTTTCCCTGGGACTTTTTTTTCTTCCTTCTCATCTGGGTTTAGAACTATCTCTGAAGTATTATCAAAGTAATAAAGGAAATGGCTAAAATTCCACTAAAGTAAGGTAAATATTGTTTTTAAACATTCGATTAGAGTGAATCTAATCCAGCCTGCACAGTTAGGGATTCAATGCTCTCCACAGCACTACCTCAATTCCCAGAAAGAATGATTGTAAGCTGAAATATAATATTCTGCCAGGAAATCACTAGTTCCGAGCTATTAGATTCCAGCCCTGGTTGAGACTGAGGCAAGGAGACAGCACAGGAAGCACTCAGAGTTCTTCGTAAGTGTGGCTCAACATTTTTTAAATAGTATACTTTCAAAGGTAATGAAGATGATGGACTGCAGCAACTAAACTGCAGGTGCAAAGAGACCCTCCTGTAAACTGTGATTATTGCTTCTTTTCCTGTTGAAAATGTGAGCACAAGTACTTAATTTTGTTCTCTAATGTTTGGAATTGAAGTTTTTATATTTCTTGCCGCTTGAAGTAACCATATCTATTTTTGCATGAATCCCTGTGTGTGGGATTCATAATGTTATGTTCTCTTTGAGCAGAGCCCACAAAATTTCAATCTTCACTAAACAACTTCAGCCTAAATCAGAAACATGGACCAAAAAGCCTCTAAGGTTACTGAAATTGCTCTTTGATGCCATATTCTCAATGCTAAGGAGATTTACAATACTGATTAAGAGGATCATATTGTCTACATGCATGAAGTAGATGATTCAAACCTGAAAACAAATAGTCTATAGTGTATCGGTTATGATTTATTTTCTTTTAAATCAAGGGAATACTGGTATTTTTCTTTTAATTAAGGAACATCTTTTGGAGAAAGCATCTGTTTAGTGAAGGCCAAGAAAAACATTCTTTAATGTTGCTCTTTTGTCACGTGGGACCTGCAGTTCAGGTATTTCCTGTTCTTACTTTTTCTCAGTTGTGTTTCCCAGTAGATGACATCTACCCCAGTTATTTTTCAACATAAATCCTTATTGATTATTCTTGGGACAGTTCTGCAAGTTACATTGGACTCCTCTCACAGATCAAATTTTCTAGTGGTCAGTCTTAACTAGAGTATGACACATGACTGAAAGGCTGCTTACATGGAATTATAATAATTTTATTTCTGTTAAGTGAGAATTAGGCAGCTATTAACCCCATAACAAATTTTCTGTTATAGCAAACATTTGAAATGATGGTTTTAGTAGGGATAAAGGAGTGCATCCACTATGAAGACATAATCAGATTCCTTTCTATACTTTGACTACATAGGAAAGAAAAACAATTCTTTTTTTTCCCTGTCTGTAACAAGTTAATGATGAAACCACACTCTGGTGTTTAGGTAACTTCAGGTAATGCTGTCAGGGAACAAGTAGGGTCCTCTTAGTGCTCACTCCTTTTTTTAATAACTATCTCTGAAACTGCTCTAATGATCATTACACGTACACAAATCAGAAGAATCTTAAATAGTATTTACTCTGGCAAGTGTCCTGCATTTCAGGCTTCCCAAGAGATTTGCTATACTTGATGGCAACCTTCAGGCAAGTCTGTGACACTGTTCAGCAGATTGGTATTTTAAAAAGGGTCATTCAGAGGTTTGGACTAAAATTGTGTTTCAGTCCTTCTGGTAGACTGAAATGTAAGTAAGATACTTGGAGTGTAAAGAACAAGAGTGTGAATTCACACAGTAAATTCAGAAGGAAAATATTTTCAAAAACCCCAGTTAATCAGAAATAATAATAATAATTTCCTTTCCTTTTTGTCATCAGTATACTGTTAATGGGGTCCAATAACTTTTCACATCACAATAATCATCAATAGGCGAAATGGTAAAATAGTGACACAGATATAGTTCTACTTCTATAGAAGTAGAATATATTTCTGACTAGTGTCTACATTTTTTCACTGGAACCTTCGTCAGAAATTTTAGTTTTGGTAAAGGAAAAATACTTTGCAGAAATTCTAATTTCTGTGAATGCTCATTTCAGAAAAACACTGTGAAAAAAACACATAGCTACAACTTTCCTGTTCATCTACTGAGTTTTTTAAGACGAACAGCTGGATAAACCTTTTACTTAAGTTAATATTATGCTATTAGAGGTATGAGATGCATCTCCGACGTAATCTTCATTAAATAATCATGTTGTTTTCCTCAGTAATAAAACTCATGCTAAAATATTTGGGCTTGCCAATCTAAGCAACAGAAAATAAAATAAGGAGCCTACAGAAAAACACAGGACTGTTTCATTTTTCTTGGATCTTGTGGAAGAATATTACTTTTAAAATTGCAGCTCTGCTACTTCATCTGTCAGGTTAATTTCACCAATGTTTTCCATTTCCTTCTGTTGAAAACCATTAAAATGATGGTGTTTAAAATGAAGCCTCATTTTAGTGTACTGTTTATTTAAGACAATTGATGCAATGAAAGAATTTGGTTCTCTATTTCAAAAGTTCCAGGATTTTCACTACCCAGAGACAGCCTTCCTAATGTGACCTGTTAGTTGATTTTGGTTGATGTCATAAATATTCTTTAGGTTCATAAAGGTCTCGTAAATATTATTGTTCTTAAAACTGGATTAAGGCTGTAGGCTGTTTATTTTCATTCTATACTCATTTAACACAGGATACTGTCCACCTACTATCTCCACCTCACTGAAGTGGACAGTTATAAACAAAAATGTATTTACCATAAGCATTCTGCTTCTCTGGTCCCTTTATCAAGATTAAGAAAACAACACGAAAACATCAAAACGATGGACTGCCCGAACTCGAGTGCTGGCAGCTGCCCCGGATGACTTGCTGGACCAAGGGCAGAGAGAAAGCCAGCGTCTCTGGCAGTCAGGGACGGGCAGGAGCTGCACTGCCAGCCCGGGCTTGGTTTGGCGCGGTTAAGGCGAAATGTGGTATCTTGTATTCCCTCAGGCTGCTTTCTGGTACGGAAGAAGCAGAAGACCTAGAAGACCTGAATGCTTGAATATTTTTACTGCTTGAATGTCATGTTTTGAGGCTGATGCACTCGCCTGCAAGGTAAGAGAGCAGAGAGAGCCGTGCCGCTGCCCGGCGGGGCCGCGCTCGCTGCCCGCGCCCGCTGCAGCTGCGGGGCTGAGGGGCCGAGGGGCCTCCCTGGCGGTACCGCCGAGCGGGTGTCCGTGCGCATAGGTGCGCCCATACGTTTTTTAACACTGCAGTGGCATTCTCACCCCTTTTTTATAACAGCTGTACCCTTTCATTTGAAGAGAAAAANAAAGGTAATGAAGATGATGGACTGCAGCAACTAAACTGCAGGTGCAAAGAGACCCTCCTGTAAACTGTGATTATTGCTTCTTTTCCTGTTGAAAATGTGAGCACAAGTACTTAATTTTGTTCTCTAATGTTTGGAATTGAAGTTTTTATATTTCTTGCCGCTTGAAGTAACCATATCTATTTTTGCATGAATCCCTGTGTGTGGGATTCATAATGTTATGTTCTCTTTGAGCAGAGCCCACAAAATTTCAATCTTCACTAAACAACTTCAGCCTAAATCAGAAACATGGACCAAAAAGCCTCTAAGGTTACTGAAATTGCTCTTTGATGCCATATTCTCAATGCTAAGGAGATTTACAATACTGATTAAGAGGATCATATTGTCTACATGCATGAAGTAGATGATTCAAACCTGAAAACAAATAGTCTATAGTGTATCGGTTATGATTTATTTTCTTTTAAATCAAGGGAATACTGGTATTTTTCTTTTAATTAAGGAACATCTTTTGGAGAAAGCATCTGTTTAGTGAAGGCCAAGAAAAACATTCTTTAATGTTGCTCTTTTGTCACGTGGGACCTGCAGTTCAGGTATTTCCTGTTCTTACTTTTTCTCAGTTGTGTTTCCCAGTAGATGACATCTACCCCAGTTATTTTTCAACATAAATCCTTATTGATTATTCTTGGGACAGTTCTGCCAGTTACATTGGACTCCTCTCACAGATCAAATTTTCTAGTGGTCAGTCTTAACTAGAGTATGACACATGACTGAAAGGCTGCTTACATGGAATTATAATAATTTTATTTCTGTTAAGTGAGAATTAGGCAGCTATTAACCCCATAACAAATTTTCTGTTATAGCAAACATTTGAAATGATGGTTTTAGTAGGGATAAAGGAGTGCATCCACTATGAAGACATAATCAGATTCCTTTCTATACTTTGACTACATAGGAAAGAAAAACAATTCTTTTTTTTCCCTGTCTGTAACAAGTTAATGATGAAACCACACTCTGGTGTTTAGGTAACTTCAGGTAATGCTGTCAGGGAACAAGTAGGGTCCTCTTAGTGCTCACTCCTTTTTTTAATAACTATCTCTGAAACTGCTCTAATGATCATTACACGTACACAAATCAGAAGAATCTTAAATAGTATTTACTCTGGCAAGTGTCCTGCATTTCAGGCTTCCCAAGAGATTTGCTATACTTGATGGCAACCTTCAGGCAAGTCTGTGACACTGTTCAGCAGATTGGTATTTTAAAAAGGGTCATTCAGAGGTTTGGACTAAAATTGTGTTTCAGTCCTTCTGGTAGACTGAAATGTAAGTAAGATACTTGGAGTGTAAAGAACAAGAGTGTGAATTCACACAGTAAATTCAGAAGGAAAATATTTTCAAAAACCCCAGTTAATCAGAAATAATAATAATAATTTCCTTTCCTTTTTGTCATCAGTATACTGTTAATGGGGTCCAATAACTTTTCACATCACAATAATCATCAATAGGCGAAATGGTAAAATAGTGACACAGATATAGTTCTACTTCTATAGAAGTAGAATATATTTCTGACTAGTGTCTACATTTTTTCACTGGAACCTTCGTCAGAAATTTTAGTTTTGGTAAAGGAAAAATACTTTGCAGAAATTCTAATTTCTGTGAATGCTCATTTCAGAAAAACACTGTGAAAAAAACACATAGCTACAACTTTCCTGTTCATCTACTGAGTTTTTTAAGACGAACAGCTGGATAAACCTTTTACTTAAGTTAATATTATGCTATTAGAGGTATGAGATGCATCTCCGACGTAATCTTCATTAAATAATCATGTTGTTTTCCTCAGTAATAAAACTCATGCTAAAATATTTGGGCTTGCCAATCTAAGCAACAGAAAATAAAATAAGGAGCCTACAGAAAAACACAGGACTGTTTCATTTTTCTTGGATCTTGTGGAAGAATATTACTTTTAAAATTGCAGCTCTGCTACTTCATCTGTCAGGTTAATTTCACCAATGTTTTCCATTTCCTTCTGTTGAAAACCATTAAAATGATGGTGTTTAAAATGAAGCCTCATTTTAGTGTACTGTTTATTTAAGACAATTGATGCAATGAAAGAATTTGGTTCTCTATTTCAAAAGTTCCAGGATTTTCACTACCCAGAGACAGCCTTCCTAATGTGACCTGTTAGTTGATTTTGGTTGATGTCATAAATATTCTTTAGGTTCATAAAGGTCTCGTAAATATTATTGTTCTTAAAACTGGATTAAGGCTGTAGGCTGTTTATTTTCATTCTATACTCATTTAACACAGGATACTGTCCACCTACTATCTCCACCTCACTGAAGTGGACAGTTATAAACAAAAATGTATTTACCATAAGCATTCTGCTTCTCTGGTCCCTTTATCAAGATTAAGAAAACAACACGAAAACATCAAAACGATGGACTGCCCGAACTCGAGTGCTGGCAGCTGCCCCGGATGACTTGCTGGACCAAGGGCAGAGAGAAAGCCAGCGTCTCTGGCAGTCAGGGACGGGCAGGAGCTGCACTGCCAGCCCGGGCTTGGTTTGGCCCGGTTAAGGCGAAATGTGGTATCTTGTATTCCCTCAGGCTGCTTTCTGGTACGGAAGAAGCAGAAGACCTAGAAGACCTGAATGCTTGAATATTTTTACTGCTTGAATGTCATGTTTTGAGGCTGATGCACTCGCCTGCAAGGTAAGAGAGCAGAGAGAGCCGTGCCGCTGCCCGGCGGGGCCGCGCTCGCTGCCCGCGCCCGCTGCAGCTGCGGGGCTGAGGGGCCGAGGGGCCTCCCTGGCGGTACCGCCGAGCGGGTGTCCGTGCGCATAGGTGCGCCCATACGTTTTTTAACACTGCAGTGGCATTCTCACCCCTTATTTATAACAGCTGTACCCTTTCATTTGAAGAGAAAAACATGTATTTTATCTGGTAGGTCCTGGTAGTCTTTGTTTGCCGACTCCCGACTGCCCCGACGGCACCGCTCCCGGCTGGCCCGCGCCGTGCCTTCCCATCCGTGTCCCGGGTCTCGTTGCCCCGGGCCCTCCACTGAGCCGCCGCTCCGGACCCGCCTCCGCGGGCACGGGCGGGGGCGCTGCCGCGGCGGGACAGCAGAGGGCGCCCGCGCACCGCCCGCCGAGGGGCCTGAGGGGCCCCGCGTCCTCCGAGCCCCCACAGCCCACACAGCCACTGGGACCCCCGCAGCCCACACAGCCACTGGGACCCCCACAGTCCACACAGCCACTGGGACCCCCGCAGCCCACACAGCCACTGGGACTCCCACAGTCCACACAGCCACTGGGACCCCCGCTGCCCCGCAGCCTCCGTCCCGGGAGCAGCGCCGGCCGAGGGGCCGTTCGGCCAGCGGGTACGGCTTGCACGGCGGGCTCAGCTTGTTCAGATGTTCCGCTTGTTCCAGGGGCGGCTCTCGGCGCAGGTAACACGGAAATGGTTGTGCAAGGCAGCTCCGAGCACCCTTCNACCCAGCCCCTGGGACCCCCGCAGCCCACACAGCCACTGGGACCCCGCAGCCTCCGCCCCGGGAGCAGCGCCGGCCGAGGGGCCGTTCGGCCAGCGGGTACGGCTTGCACGGCGGGCTCAGATGTTCCGCTTGTTCCAGGGGTGGCTCTCGGCGCAGGTAACACGGAAATGGTTGTGCAAGGCAGCTCCGAGCACCCTTCCTCTCGCTGCCTGGCCAAGTATCAAGTGGGAAACACCTGAGAGGAAACCACCTTTTCAGGTCTTCACACCTGACGTAACAGTTTTAAAATATTTCAAGTGTAAATTTCAAAAGGTAGGAGGAAAAAAAAAAATGTCCTGTCTATGCACAGGAGGATCCCGGCAGAGATATGGTTCTGCATCAATGCATTTATTTAAGAGCATACCTAGACTTTTAAAAATGGTGCCCATATCCTGTATATGAACAATATATATATTGGTGTTGAAAGGTTTTCCTGTGTATTTATTAGTGCTAAAATATTACTTTATTTAGAGGTTTGCCAGTTTGTAGTGTAGAGCAAGTCACAATATGGCACCTTCAAGGTCTTGGATCTGAAGTGAAAGAATCTCAAGGGCAGTAGCAAATATTCTGTCAAATGCAAGAACTTGACTTTCCAGTACTATACCATTTTCTCTAGCAAGATAGATAGATAACACAGTCGTGGGAGACTTTGAAGAAAAAAGCCATGGTTTTTAAGCTTTAAAAACATTTGTTTGCTTCTGGGCAGGGTTAGGTCTGACTGGGAATAACATCTTCCGTTTTGGAAATAGAGGTATGAGAGGTTTGTGATTGAGACATTAGAGAGAGAGAGGGAGATCTTGTGGTCTGAAACAACTTCCAGGGCTCTAATTCCACATCCTCTGCAATATTTACAAGGCAAATAATTTATATGTTATCTGGCTTTACTCAGTGGAGCTCCTCCTGATCTATACACTGCAGTAGAAATCATAAACAGATATTCCACATCTGTTTCTGGTTTTGCACATGGGAAAAAAGGAACTGAAACCTAACATCTAAGCCTCAGTCCATACATTTTAATATTCTAAATGAGACATAACTCCAGTAGGATTGCTTGCCTGCTGTGGAGTGGATATGGGTTAGTTAATTAATTAGCATCCTTTGCAGACACTTTTTAAAACACACAGCACAAGAAGTACAGAGTTACTATCAGTTACTTCAAGGCACCTCCAGTTAGCGCTGCTTTTCTGACTTTCCTCAGTTTTAAAACCCATGTGTTTTTTGTGGTTCTGTCTCAGACACAGTAAAGCTGCTGCACTGGCATTGAGACATACCATAGTAGGGTTTGTGGCCTTTTCCAATGACTAGGTTATATCATGGTTATAGTTCTAGATGTTAATATATAGAATAAATGATAGGCCCTGAAGTAAAGCCCTGTTAACACTGAGCATTAAGCGGATGATGACATCGTAATTAACCAGAAGGGCAAAGTTCCAGAGTTTGCTGTTGTCACCAGGACCTTCTGTAATTACAGCTTTGTCCATGGTATCTTCCTGTTCCACTTTTCTCTTTGTAATTCAGAGAACCAGTTAACATTTTTAGTAGAAAACAGATTGCTGGTAGAGGAATATAATCTGACAGCTAAAAATTGTAACTATCAACATTGGCATTTTACAGAGCCTAAATCGTTATCTGCATCAAATGTACTCGACTGAGTATGACAGTTCTGTCAACAGAGGATTAATGCCTAGCAGAGTCTTTTTTGTGTCAGTCCTACTTACTCTTACACAGAAGCCAAGGGTGGCAGAGAAGGTAATTCATGGTGTTTTAGTTGTCTCAGAAGTTGAACAATTTTCTTTGCAAAGAGGTGATGACTGTATTTGGAAAGTATTTCAGATGTAGTATGCTCCCTGCCTCAAGCACTGTAAGAACTGGGTTCATTTACTGCATAAAATGGAAAACAGAGATGAGGCATATCTAGACTGATGGATTTGCTGAGTTGAAAGAGTAATTTTGGGACTTTAGGCCTCTCAGAGCAGTTCTGTTGCTGGATGTTGGCTCCTTGCGTCTGGCCTTTAAGAAACTCGTCCAAACAACTGCACTTGTGATGAAGATGCTTTCAGAGGTAATAAATAATTACCTCTGAAATAAGGGACAAGTAATGAGGTCAGATCATGTCATATCCACATCACACATTATACATATATTTAACTACAAGATAGGATTTGTGTCTTAGTTCAGACAGAGAGAATCACGGAATACAATCACAGAATGTCCTGATTTGGAAGGGATCCACAATGATCACTGAGTCCAGCTTCTGCCCCTGTACAGGAGAACCCCAGGAATTGCACCATGAGCCTGAGGGCAGTGTCCAAATGCTTCTTGAACTCTGTCAGGCTGGTGCTGTGACCACTTCTCTCAGGACCTGTTCCAGTGCCCAGCCACCCTCTGGGTGAAGAACCTTTGCCTAATATCCAGTCTAAATCTCCCCTGACACAGCTTCTTGACATTTCCTTGAATCCTATGGATTTTATGACTTTTATGACTTTGTATTTTATTTTTGTTCTTTATGACTTCTAGCTGTTATGTGTCTTTCTGTAAATCAGTTATTTGTTCTATGCTTCTAAATTAAGTTGCTAATTTTAGAGAGAACTTTGTAGAAAATTTATGATTTTTTTAA
>VYZR01063057.1:7118-22299 GCA_013400675.1 Oxylabes madagascariensis
TTTCCCTTCCACAGAGTACTATCGGTGAAAATTTAATCGTGGCTTCAATTTTTACTTTCTAAGAATAAATAAGAAAATGTTTCATGGGTGGAGAATTGTTAAGATGTGTAAAGCATTACTGGAAAGCAAGTGATGGCTGTATTGAGCTTGCTTTCTTTCTCATGCAAAAAGCTTTTGTCTCCTTGCAGGTACTCCCCATCACCTATAGTATGCTTCCATGCCAGATTAAACTGATGTAAGTAATCTTCTTTTGGATTTAGGGAGTGAGAACCTGTGCTTGATCTCTTTGCCTTCCTTTCTGCACTGAGAAAGGAACTGGGGCTGGGGTGTAGTTTTTTTGGAGGTGAACCTGCCTGCTGTCTTGTCAGCAAAGGACTGCTAACCTGCAGTCTCTGAACTGGACATGCATAACAAAAACATTACTAACAAGCTCCGCTCTTTTTAACCACCTTGATAAGACATGCATTGGAACCATCCAGGCTTTCCCGTTCTTCCCTGTTCTGTCCCTGGGGGGAAAAAATCTCTGCTTAAACTTGGATTTCCCTAAATAAGAGTTTACAAGCAATTGGGACTCTTGCATCATTGCTCTGGCCTTTTATTCAAGATAATATTAAGAGACATCATAACATCACAGTGTCAGAACAAACAAAGCACTATGTAATTTTATCCCATATTAATGCGGAACGTCGCAGATGGTGCTATCATTAGACAGCAATCTATAAAAATGGCCCATGAGACAAAGCCCTGGCACAATTATTTATTCTTCAATTATTTATTCAGCCCTTTAGGATGTGTAATACTGACAGACAGCACAGAATGTACTGCCTACCAATTTGCAGATTTTGACTGACTGAGTCCTCCATCATCAATGGAATAAAACATGTATGGGGGAGGGTGATGTCGCATGGCTTTGAATTTTATTTTTTGTTTATTTTCCTGTTTATTACACGACTTTAAGGCTATCACTTTGAAGCAACCTCATCCACCCTGTTGTTCATCTGTTTATTTCAGTTAATTGCAAGGAAGATTTAGTGTTCTGAACCTGAGGTTTTTAATCTCTTGCGTGCTTGGAGCCAGGGGTTGATTTCCCCACAGAACTAACATCAGCTGGCCAGCCTTGCAGGGCAGACTAATTGGGTGGGCGCCTGCTTTCCTGCCAGCCCTGTCAATCCAGGGAGTTCTGCTCTCAGCAGTTGACAAGTGCTGAGTGTTCTGCACAGACCCACTGATTTCCAGATGGTTTAATGGGTGAAGATGCAGGCTTGTTTGGTTAAGACTCTCTGGCCCAAGACATGGCCTGGTCCTGACAGCTATTACTATTGCAACGGCATTTTCAGAGAGGAATTTAAGACCCTGATGAATTTTTACTGTTGCTTTACCGTCAGAATGATGTCACTTCCATCAAAAGGAACACATCTGCCTCTAAATGTACCTTTGCCCTCCTCTATGATAAGACAAATGTTTCTGTGGTTGCCCAGTGAACCAGAACTGGGAACTGATCTGGTTTAAAGCTAAGGACTGATTTAGGTTTAGGCTCTAAGTGACAATGAATCTGCTTCAGTGTCATTGTCCAAAATGGCTCATATTAATCAGAAAAATCCTCCTAAGCAGCTATATTATATGAACAGTAACATTAAATCTGTAGGATTTTAGAATCCAAATAAAATGCAAATTTATCTGTCACTACTGCCTGCTTTCTCCTTCTGGTGTGTGTTGGTTAGGTTCATCTCTTTGACATCTATATTGTGAAAGACCCTGCCTTTGTACTGAAGCATACCTTAAACTACTGCCCGAAGGTATCCTTCTGTATTGTTGGGTTGTTTTTTTTATAAAATAAATCTATAATGTTCCATTGGAAAGTCTCCCCTCCTTCACCATAGCCCTTGTCTTCATATCTGTGATAAAAATGAACAATGGCCCTTTCATTCAGAAACACTATTTCAGTTATTTATAGATTATATTAACTACGTGTCTTTAAAACTGTAAAATCCAGCCCTGCTCTTTTATTTGATGTTGAGTCATTCTGGCAAGTCCTTTGTATTAAGCTGGTAAATTTTGGGATGGTGTAAGTAACCTCCTAATTTTTTAATTTAGTGGTAAATCTATAACAAGTGCCTTGTAACCGGCAAGGTACAGTCTCAAATCAGTTTGCCATTTCTAGGTGCCTGTTAAGAGGGCCAAGTTAGCTAGTTTTTTTCTTGATGAGATAGGATCTCTTGATCATTTGCTTCATTTAAGTAATTTCTTAAATTTGACTTAAATCTTATTCTGGATTTTAAAAGTAGATGGAGAAAACGTGTATATGTTCTGTATCTCAGCCCTGCAGGCAGCTGGAGTTCCCATTGCTTGGTAGAACATTTAAATTGTGTGAAAAGGAGCTGGGGGCTGCTGTGTTGTCACTTGTTTAACCCAGGCAGCCTCCTCTGGCTCCTCACTTCTGCCTGGGTCCCCTTCCCTTTTCCAGTTTCCATGACTGAGGCTTTGCCTGCTTCAGTATTCCTGAGGCAGCAGGTCCTGATCGCAGCCGTGCATGTGTGGGGCTGGTCCAGTGTCCTGTGTGTGGGATGTTTTGTGTGTGCGGGGTGTGGTGGGAGGCCAGTGAAGCCGGTGTGGGAGTGGAACAGCCTGACATTCTTCCATGGCTGCCAGCAGCTTGTGTCCAGGCCAGTTCTCCTGCAGGAATGGACTCACCAGCTGAGGTAATTTTACAATTTCATCCATTTTCAACCGTTCCCCATTGTATAGCTGATAGTCACACAAGCAGGAATGGGAAGAACCTCACCTTCTTATTGCTTTGGGCTGTTTTTTTCTCCTGTGGTATTTTTAGATTTGAGAAGCCCCTGGAGGGGCTTGGACAGCAGGGAAAAGGGGCAGGCAGTGACCGTCGCTGCGCCCACCTGCAGCCAGCCCAGGCCCACTTGTGCCATTGGAATGGAGAATATCCCCTTTCTGGGAAGTCACTTCCCAGTAAAGGCCGCCAAAGCTTCCTATCCTCACCCTCCTGTTAAAAGAGCGACTAAATGAATGTAGCGAGGGTTACTAAAAGAGCCAAGAACAGTTCCCCTAGCACCATTTTTGGCATCTCTGCGCCTCAGGAGAGCTGTGCCATGGCTAATCCCCAGGGTCCTCCTCCCACCCACCTTCCCGGGTTTGGGAGGGGTGCCAAAGCCGGATCCTTGGGATGTGACGCTACTCTGAAATACCAATTGCTACGGTTGCCCAGGTCTGTTTGTCAGCACTATTCAGTGCTGCTTAATCCCCTTTTGTGTCCACTCTGGAAGGACAGCTGGGATTTTGCAAGTTGGTTCATGCTGTATTCACAGCCCTGGGGAGAAGGAAGGTGAAACCACAAATGGAAAGATTTTGGTTGTGGGGATGTGTGTGCATATGTGCTTGGCCTTCATGAGGTGTTCATGTAATTTTAAGAAGAATATATCTGACTGATGCTAGTAACTTAAGTAAAGCAAACAAATTAATGGCAAAATCTGAAAAAATCTCTGCTGACACGGGGGCTTTAACCCAGGCAGTTGTGCCAAAAGATCCAGAAAAGGCTTAATGGCAGGAGATAATGCTGCTGTGTCAGCACACATTTTCAGCCCTGGCTGTGAATTTCATGGCTTTTGTGTACTTGAGTTAAACCCTGATGTTAGTAGCCCATCACCCCCTCCAAATAAGTACCCTCAAACAAAGGGAGAATCACATCCCAGCAGTTTGCTACTTAGTGGGGGAGACAGGTGGGTAATAACTGTTCAGAGGCATGAACCTGATGAACACTTCAGAGCAGTGTTACAGTCCATGAGCGACCTATTATACCTGCAGTAGTTTGGGTCAGTATGGACATTCCTGGCCAGAAATTCCCAGAAAAATATATTTAGTTCATGGATCAATAGTTAGAGCTAACAAGTCCTTGGGAGTCAGAGGTGCAGCCACCAGTAATCTTTGTGCTGTTGCTGATAGTGCAATGTGTGTGCTAAAAAAAATATCTTTTTTAAGCAATTGTTTGATTATACTTTTAATGAATGCAGGGTGCAACTAAACACTTTTATGACAACTGTATAATCTAATTACTGTAGCAATTTATCTATGGCTTTTTTAATATTTTGCTGTTTAGTCCTTGCACCCTGCAAGTTTCCAGGCAGGGGCATGTGCTGCAATAATCCCTGTTATGTCCTGGGCACTGGAAATGCCACATGACCTCCTGGGAGCATGGTAATGGTACCACCCAGGGCATTCGCTGTCTAAGGCAACATGATCCTTCTGACAGCACCAAAACAAGAAGACAGATACTTGAAAGAATAATAGAGATACCTAGCAACATTTCAGTGACAGCAGGATTTGATTTTGAGACTCTGAGTCTTTGCTGGAATCCATTAGGTTCTGATCCCCAGGTGTCCTACTCCCTCAGTCTCCTCTAACAAGAAACATTCAAGAGAAAGGAAAAGGAAATCTCTCTCTTGAACTTTGTTACATTGCCTTGGGCAATGGTTTCTCCCTCCCCAGAGACCCCCAGAGTCAGCGACTATATAGTTTGACCCTTCCTTCCCTTTTCAGACCCTATTGGCTGAGTTCCAGTTATCTCTTCTAGGAGAAACCTAGATAAGACCCTCTTCTTCCGCTCTCGCCCTCTTTCCCCCTTGGAAGACATGGAATAAACATCTGCAATCATATCTCGGGGTTAGAGCCTCTTTTGTGCCCTTTGTCCCGTCTTGAAATATCCCCCGAAGCTCTCCAGGTCTGAGCTAGCATTAGAATCCTGGCAGGGGCGTAAACAGGGGGCATATTTCAGAACTTGAAGCTGTAACTGGTGTGTGAGTGAATCTATCTAATCCAGCAAAGCAGGGACAGGGTTTATCTCCTGCCTCAGCCAAGCCCTTCTCAGTGTCTGCGGTGCGGAGATGCACAAAAGTGTGGTGTTGTTGGTAATCCGTGCTACGTGTGTGCCTTGGAGCAGTGCTGGGACAGTCGTGCATGGAGTGTGGCATGTTCATGCTGTTGGCAGCCTGTCTGTGCTCAGCCATCCTGCCGGCCCCTTCTGAGCACTGGGACTGGTGTATCCACCCCAGGTGACTGCTACGGCTTAGCATGGTTGGAAGCATGGCCTTGAGTATGATCAGATCTGCTGACCAGATAAACTAGAGACATGAAATGTCAGAGATGTTTTGGGCAAGGTGGATTGTCTGGATTTGTGTGATAGTTGCTAGAGAGAAATGCGCACTCCAGGGTGTAATTGTTCCCCTCCTGATGTGGCATTAAAAATAGGTCAGATGACTCAGGCCCTAAAGCTTTACCATGAGATCTGCAGAGATGAGATACCTAGTTCAGATTGTAATTACTTGAAGAGGATATAACCTGTACTTGGCTTAGATGAATATGGGTTTGGACTTCTGCTTAAAACAAGTCTTAGCAGAGATGGTGCTTTCATGGAAGAAGAAATGTTGTTATTTCCACTACCTGTGGAAAAGCTGCATACTCAGTTTGTCTAGAAAATGAACAGCTTTTTTTTTTTCTCTCTCTCTTGCTAGTTTTGGCTGTTGTACTGTGGCAAAGGTCAGAGGTATCGTTCTGCATTCTTTTGGCATTGAAAATTTCCCCAGGTGTGCTTATCTTTGGCCTATCCTTGCAGCAAGCATGCTCATGGGCATGTACAACCACCTATTTGTCCTCTCCGTTGGAACTGTTATGGTGCCCTTGCTAAATGCTTTTATGGCAAATGGTCTGTAGAGTTAAGAGTGGAGTCATCTATCTGTTTTAAGTTGTGGGTTCTGTGAACACGTTTGATTTGCAGAGCTGATTTCTAAAAAGGCCGGATGACTCTGGTTGCATGCTGCTTACTGTTATGAGTGATGCGTGCAGTCCACTGTGAGGAATACAGCAGGGCCCATGAAATTAAAGCTTACCTAGCTTCTGCCTTTGTTTAGTAGGGTTTGAATGGTGTAGCTAATATCTATACTATGGTGATTGGAGATAGGAGGAGATCTGTCCACAAGCCAATTCTTCTTTTAAATCACCTTTGCCCCCTGTGTCCAGATTGCTGAACAGAGCCTTTGATCCTACTTCCCTCCTCCATCTTTAGAAGAATTTTGCCTTACATCATTGAACCCAACATGGGTTCAGGTAAAACCAGTTCTACACCAGACCTAGTAAAGATAAAGTGATTGCCACACTTCAATACTGAAAGTGATTCTGAAAAGCTCCTTTTCTATGAAAGGTAGCTTTTTGTGTGCACAGCTGACTTTGAAAGCTGGTGTTTTACAAGTGTCCTGTGCTCCTCATTCAGATGGGTAGTTTGAAGAGGGACTGATGAGGCTGATCTAGATGTTCGGAGGCTGGTGCAGCTGCTGCAAGGTTTTGGTCTGGAAATCTTCAGCTGCATTTCACCCGAGGACTTGAAAAGTCCTTAAACAACCAGCACTGTCAAGTGGTGAGAAGGAAATGGAGCATCTTCCTCACCTCTTCTTCATGTGGAACTGATACAACCCCAAATCTCTGTGAGTCAAATAATCACCGTCTACTTATTTTTCTCCAGTAGGCCTCCAACTTCTGCATCATATGGGCAGTATAAATACTGCACATAGCTGCCACATAAACTTACAGATCGTGTTTTCAATATAAGCAGAATACACTAAATTAGAAATTAAAGTTTATTCCACATTACTCTGATATGCTGGTTTATGCTGAAAACACAATTTGGCCCATTCTTTCTTTGTGTTTTTAAAGAAGTGGAATGTCTATTACTTTTACCTCTGTAGTACTTCAAATATTGCAAATAAGTGTAACAGCTAAAATAAGGAGTATGCTTTGTCAGTGATTTGTTGGCATACAAGAGTTATTTTTTACACAAAAGAAAGCAGAAGAGTTGAGTGAAGCTCTGTCTTTGAAGATTTCTCATAGAGTTGTGGTTTTCACTCTTGGCTTCTGTATGGCTTATTGTCCTTCTAAGGGTGGTGGTGGTGGACATAGGTTTTTCTGACTGCTCCAAGCTATGGCTGATAGCCTGCCTGCGAGCCATCTCTGAGCTCTGCAAAGCAGGATTGTGGCATCTAAATATGCAAGTAAATAAAAGCAATTTTTTAAAAAGGGACAGCAAAATAAAATGAAATTTTATAAAGGACATGGGAGGAGGCAGGAATGAGGATGCTCTTTTCTTAGTTTCTCCTTCTCCACAAGGTTCTTTTGGATTGTTAAAGCTGATGAAAAGGATGATATGAGAATGCTGTAGTGGTCCACAGTGCTGCACTTCTACCTTGGGCCACAGCTATTGGAAAACATCTCACTGACAGACATGGAGAAAATTGTAGCTTCTCATAACTCCATAGGCTACTTCAAAAAATGTACCATTTAATGGATATAATATTACAGAGCCTTAAGCGTGAGCCATGGTATATTGTTCAATAGCTGAATTCTGTCATATACAAGTCTTCATTTTGGAGAGCAGTGGTTTCAGGCCATCCAGAGAAACATCAGTAAAGGTTTTAATCTGTAGGAAGCTGAATTTCCTCTATGTTGTGTGAGACCTAGGTGCCACTTAAATCTCATGTATCTGTCAAAATACTTCATAGATGAATTGAAGTAGCATCTTGGCTTCATGGTGATCCCCTGTTTTGGTGACAGTTTCCTCCCTGGGAACATCACAAGGAGCAGAGGTGTCAGGTGTCTTTGTTTCACTTGGTCAGCCACTTGCCTTTCAGTGACCTCTTTTTCCCCAGGCCTCTATGCTAAATCAAGAAAAACCAATCCACCTTCAGCTGGCATTCCACAGGCTGGCCTCTTGCAACCCATGAAGGGCCTGTGTACTATAGGAATTATAGCGTAGAAGATGGAAGGGACCTCAAGGATCATGTGGTCCAGCCTTTCTTGGTAAATACGTGGTCTAGACAATATTCCCAGCACTCTGTTTAGCCAAATCCTAAACACATCCAATGCTGGAGAATACGCCACTTCCTGGGGAGATTATTCCAATGAATGGTTGTTCTCATTGTGAAAATTTTTTGTCTTGTGATCAGTTGAAATCTCCCCAGAAGTAACTTGTACCCATTGCCCTTCATTTTCCCCTGTGACAGGAGAGGAAGCCCCTGGGACAGGAAGGTCTCTGGAGCTGGGACAGCGAGGTGATGTGGTGTTTGAGCAATGGGTGTTGAACGGGGGTTTGCTCAGCAGAGCTGGCTTGGAGCTGGCAGCTCTCTGTGTGCACAGACCTCTGCCGGGGCAGGACGGCTCTCCGGGGCCTGGGCGCCGTACCTGGCCTGTGGACGTCACAGCCACTCCAGGCACACGTCTGCTCTTGCCTCCAAGTTGGGACAAAGGCTTCAGTTGCTCATCTGCTTTAAAAGGGTCTGCAGGATGCTTTGAAACCAGTCACGAGAGTTTAATTTTGGGGAAAACCAGGATGTGAGAGAGGGAGGACATGGCTGTGAACAGAGGCAGTGGGGTGGGAGGGGGGAAGCAGGCCAGCCTGTGTGCTGGCCCCAGTTGGGGTTTGAATGGGCTGTGAGTGGTGTAATGTTTGTGGGAGGATTAGAGCAATAAGGGCTTCAGTATCTCTGAAACAAGAAAAGAGTCTGGTGTATTGTGCTCACGTTTCTGAATAAAACTATTTTACAGTGGTTCTGGTAAAAGGTTTTAGGGCTAAAGAGAAAATGGGAATGTTTCGATTCTCTTTATAAGGATAGTCTATTTGCATTAATTCCTTTGTGTTACATTGAAGGGAATGTCCTGGCAAAATGTCATTTGAAAGGATTATTTTAGAATTTAAATGCATCTTGCCAATCCCTTCTTTCTTTGCTTCACCTCCAAGAAGAGCAGAGAAGTGTATGCTAAAATAAATTTTGGCTTCCTAGCTATTTAGGGCATAAGAGTAAAAATAATTTTGAAAGAACTTAAAGCTTACAGAATGGAAAACATTTGTTTCTGCAGTTCATTGCAACTGAAGAAATTTGTTAGATTTACTTTCCACTTTCCAGTTTTGGTGCAAAGTGCACAGGTTTACAGCCTGAAAAAGGGTAGAAGCTTGGCTTGCACGGCCATTCTTATTACATAGTCTTGTCCAGCTCTCACGTCTCTCCTTGTTTACAACCCTTGTGAAGTTGTTTTTATTGAGATTTGATGTATGTAAATTCTGTAAAACAGTGATGAATTGAAAGTGAGTAATAATTTAGCACTTGATTTTGAGTAGTACTCTTGACAGTGAAATTAGACTTTTATTGCATTCTAATTTTAATATATTTTTAAAAGAAAGGAACATAATTGGCTGTTTCTCACTGAATTTTGTAAATGGATTTGTAACTCTTAGTGGTTCCAAAAAGAAGTAAACATGAATGGTGCATGAGAGGGATATGATCTATGATTTTTGGCACAAAATGAGCAATGCTCCAAGATGTACTTAACACAGATGCTGCAGCGTGAACAAAACTTTGCCATAGGTCATTCCTAATTTCTCATCCACTGGTGAATATACTGTGTTCCTGTTATGATTGCTTATGAAGAGGTAGAACAGTCAAGAATATTAGTATTTTCTGCTATGTTTTAGCAGATGAGCTTGGTAGAGTTTGAATACCACCTGTCCTGCTCTGTAAACCTAAAGCTATGGTTTGGGAGCCGTATATTCACAGGCAACTGGCTTTTCATTTTCTGTGGGTACTGATCTTGCAAAGCTGATTGTTGGTTTTGCTATAGCCCTCTTTTGCCGTATGCGGTAATTATGGACGGAGGCCTTGCTTGTATAGTACATTTGGTTCTTAAAAATACTTTAAGCTTGTTTCTTTCTTGGTGTTCACCTCTGATACTTTTTGACCTTACAGTGGAGATGCAGCGGGGGCCAGCGGCAGTTCTGATGAGAGAAGGCATAGCAGAGAACTTTTGCAGCAGTGATAGCACTGAGCCCTTGCAATATTAAGATCACAGGGTTGTTCAAATAGAGGTGAAGCCTCTGTGCTACCAAAAAAGGTCTCCTGGTAGATAAGCGTAAGTATGCTGTTCTGAGTCAAACAAAATGTATGCTCATCCTCTGTACAGCCATGTTCATAAAAGGTTTTCCTTGTGGGAAACTGCCTGAAATTTTACATCTGGTTCTGTCATTCAGGTAAGGTGTCTCATGCAGCATGGCCAGGTCTTTACATTGCCCAAACAGACAATTTTGTAACTGTAAGCCAGATGACAGAATGGTTGCCTTTGGTAATTTATTTTCTGAAAAGTTTTTTCTTCTGATGCAATACGCCGTAATTTTCTCCCCAAAATATGGACATCAGCACATACGTAAATTCACTCTTTACCAAAAGAGACATGAGAATACTGATTGATGTCCAAGAGATAGCATGCAGTTCATTCACTTGAGAAGTTTAGGAAGTATTTCCTCAGCGGGAGAAAAAGTAGGAATGTAGCTTGGAAAGCCTGAAAACCACACTGACATGCTTCTTGTTCAGCAGCCACCTTGCCTAACCACAAGGCCAAGATTTCTCTGCTCCTCAGTCAGATCTGTGCAGAGTGGTGCTGGGATCCATAAATCAAGGTTATTCAGTATCATGGTTGTTAAACTCCATTTGCCTTTCATTCTGCATTTAGCAGAGAGATCTATGTAGACTCGAGTAAACAAACAAACAAAAATTCTTTAATTTTAGGAGCGATTACTCTCAAAAAAACCTCAAAATTCAGAGGAAACTGTGCAAAGTACATGTTTGTTTCCAGGGAAAACAGTAACAAGAAAGAGTTAGGTCGTTGTGGAAAAAAACCTCACATAAAAGGTCTTTTTTAGCATGGACATGGAAACAGAGCTTATCTTCTTGGCCAGCTTTGCCTGACAGATAAGGCCCACGACTGGAAGTGGGTTCAAATCCCAGCTGTGCTGAAGAAATTTTGTCAATTTAGATCTCTGTTTGTGCCCTTGTAATTACTTTTTGCGAAGAGAAAACAGTACAGTTTGTCCTCTGAAAACTGTTCAGAGTAGAGATGAGGGCCCTTGGGTGGCCCCGGGTGTGATGAAGGTGCAGGTCCCTGCCTGTGCAGGACTTGGGGCCTGAGGGTTGAGCGTGACGAGGGATCCTGTTCGCTTGTGTGCTCTGACTGAGATCCTTTCACCCTCCCCTGGCAGACAAGTTGTGACCAATCAACAGCGGTGCTCTCAGAGACCTTAGACAGTGTAAAATACCTCCCTTTTCCACCCCCAGCTTCAGAGAAATTGAGTAACTGTGTTAATCACTTCAGTATGTTTGAGCCAAGGCCCAAAGGCTGGTTAATTCGGCCTTGTAGCAGGCTTTTGGAGTGTCTGTGCATTATCCCAGCTTTGCAGGTGGTGAATGAAGCATGGGAAGGTTAACTGGTGTGCTCAGGATTATACAGCCCTGTGAATCATGCCAGGTTCCTTCCTCTGTCTGAGGGTAAGGATTAATGTATTAATGTATTTCATGCTACCAAACCCAACCTATAAGGGCTAGGTCAGTGTTAAAATAAGGTTATCAAAGAGCTGGAGAATTGGAAGAGGTACAGAGGTCTTACTTTCTGAATTGTGACCACAATTCAAGACCACAGAAAATGAAGTACTGTGTTGCTTGGTGTGTTGCAAACCCTAGACTTGCTAACCCAGTACTGAGCCAAACTTTAAGTGATGGTTAGCACTGCTTGCTTGTTTCTCAGTTCTCAGTATAATGTTGCAATCTTTGTTTCCTCTTTTTGTGGTATGCAGAGTTTTCTGTAAGCTGCAGAATTGCTGTGGTATTGCTGACAGTGTCATGAGATGTAGTGAAGAACGTGTTAGAAATGGGCAGGCACATGCTGGTGGGCTGAACTTATTACCACAATTGTAAAATGTGACAGGATGAAAATGAATGAGAGTGCGTTAAATTTTTATAAAGCAGATTTAAATTCAGCATCTAATGCATTTTCACAAGGAGCGAGCCCAAATGGAACACCTCAAAGCCTTCAGTTAAATCAAAATTTCAGACTCACATTTCTGTATCCCATTGGGGAAAAAGAGATTCTGTATATTTTCTGTAATGTAAAAATTACCTGCAAAACCCAGTTCTGCTTCCCTACCCCCCAGCCTTCCAGGCCTACTTTAAATCTTCAAAAGAAGCAGTGAACTACAGTCAATCTATTGGGAAAAAAAGCTACAAATCCAAACCACCAAACAATTGCTAGAAAAATAATTTTCCGTTCTAGATCTCTTTAAGGTAGTCATTGAGTCCAACAGTATTTGCAGCATCAGAAGCACCTGCCACAGGGTTATCCTTGATCCTACTGCCTCACATTCTCTTCATACATCTCTGCTTAACAAGCTGGAAACGTTTAAGGGGTGCCCAGGTACCTCCTGGAATTTTAGCTGCTGATAAGTCAAAGTCAAGCAGAGGCTTTGTGAACCTTCTATTTAAGTATGTTTTAATTTTCAAGTGGTGGTGCTAGATAGTTGATAGTTATTTTTTGTGCAGACTTTTTTTTAAAGTGTAAATATTATTGAATTAGTTTCTAAGTGAGAGAAGTAGTGGAAATCTGCTTGTTCTGAAGAGAAGAAGGAGAAAATTGTGGATCAGTGAAAACTGACAAAAATGATGTAGTTCCATTTAAGAGCCTGTTAATTCCTTGGTTAACCAGCATGGTTCCAAACAGAACATGACCACAACTTGTGTGTTCACAGCTTTTGGTATCACCATAGTATAGGAAAAAAATATTTCATGTTGAGCCTTCTTCTGAAGTCAGTGGTTAAGTTGTAGGCAACTTCAAAACGCAGTTACTCCCTACATAAAATATGTACAGTAGAAAATAGCAGCTTAACCATGTGGACAAATAAAGCCAGAAGAGAAAGTATGTTTTCAGTAGCAATTTAGTGCATGATTGATCTTACTGATAGCAGTAGTGTAATGTTCACAGCTGAGTAAGCCCAACAGCAACAACTTGCTTGTAATGTATGTGTGTTGGAAAAATGCAAAGAAAATAAAACTAATTTCAAGTAAACTTTACATTTGTATTAGACAATGAACATGTTAGAGTTAATTCCCTTTCCAAAACTTCTCTGTTTATGTGTTTATTTTGCCATTTCCTCTGACTCTCTTCTGTGTCTGTTTATCTTGATATGTCTAGTACATCTGTTTTTTTTAAATTAACACCTGAAAGACAAAAACAATGTTGCCAGAGGCAGTTGATTTTTGCCCCTCTGTGCTTATTTTCTTATTAAATTCTCTACAATGCTTCCTCCCCTCTCACCCCTCCATCTCTCTGATAAGACAGTTGATAAAGTCGTGCAGCATTTTCACCTGTGAGTGTCCCAGAGGAATTGTCCACTGCCTGGGTTATACAGACAAGAAACCATTCAGAAGGCAAAAGCACGGAGTGGCATGAAAGACTGGTCCCCCCCTCTAAGGATCTGGTGGCTCTGCAGCAGGGCTCTGAAGGGCGACATTGATTTGAGATTGTGCAGTTGTGCAATGTGGGTTGTGTACTCAGGGCATGGTTTTGCTCTAGTCATACTTTGTGGTTGAGTTATGACTTGGGTGTTAGTGAACAAAAGCGTATTTTTTCTGATGATGAGAAGGGAAGCTTGTAAACTGAAGACTTCTACCACGTGGAAATTTGAATGTGAAAGTTGTCAAAACCACCTGGCAGTGGGTGAGAAAGATGTCCTTTTTCGCCCTGACCACTCTTTAGCAGTTTCACATGCCTGTCTGAACAGCCGGGGTGATTGTAAGGATGTGTTCAGAAAGGGTCTGGCACAGGTGGGGAGTCTTAATGTATATTGTTTCTTCTGCAGCTCTCCCTTCACTGTTTCTCTTTGTAACGAAGGTGCTCAGAGTAACAGGCATCACAGCTTTTCCCATCCGAAACAAAGCAGTGGCTCTTGCCTTCCTTTCCATCCCTTGCCAAGAGTCAATTTGAAAACCGTTCTGGTAATAGCACCGAGTCCTGCATTGAGGCAGTAGTGATCCACTGTTGTGGCCAGCAGTGACCTTTCCCTCAAGCTCCTTGTGCTGCTCTGGCAGTTCTGTGCTCCTTGTCTACGGATCTTCAGAAATATGACCACTGAGCTAAATTTCAGGTCCTACTTATTGGCACCTGTGTTCACAAACCTTAACATGGTCTGACATACTGATGTCTGCAACAGCTGTCTTCCCAAGAGCAGAAAGTGTTCACATTATTGGATGGAAGATACTCTTGAGCCTAGTACTTATTTGTAGGTCCAAAAATTAAAATGCTGGAATAGTAATGACAACATCTTGGAACACAGAAGAGACTCAGTGTTATCTAGACCCACATAGCCTTAGCTTTGAAACAGCCTTCTGAATTTTCCCCATTTGGTTATGTTTATATATTATTTTTCTTCTAAACTTTAGTTTTGATCTGTTTTGTGCCAAGACTGGGTTGTTGTTTATTTGTTTGAATGACTGCAATAGTTATGCCAGGATTTCTGGATTAATAATACTGCTTCAGTGTTTGTATAAGGGCCTGATATATTTCAGTTCCACTTGGGAGGATGTTGGTATCCAGCTTTTGAGCCTATATTAAACCATCATTGTGGGTCATAAATTGTTGCTGTAGTCTGTTCACAAAGTGCCTTGAGATTCGCATGCTCTAAACTGATAAATAAAATGAGTGATTGTGTGTTCTGAGTAAATTCAGACTGTTGTAGTGCTGTTCCATTCAGGACTGGATGTTGCATGTTGGATTTTGCATGCATGGTGTGTGAAGCTAACCTTGTTTCATAAAAACTCACTCCACAGCCATTTATTGTGAGGTGTTACCTTGTGGCCTGGGTACAGCAGGTTGTTTCAGCTTAGTTAGCTCAGTGGCAGCAGTTCGCAAAGACCATGCTCTCAGGTCGAAAGTCCATGGTTTGCACAATGGGCTTTAGACTGCTTTCAGTTCCTTTTGTGTTGTTTCCTCTCCTTTTTACTCATTCATGACTGCCACATCATTTTTGTGCTGGGAAGAAGAAAGTGAGTTATTTCCTCTGGGAGGTATCTCTCTGCCTGTAAAGAAGCAGCTTTCAGTGTTTGTTTCCTGCTGCTATACTTCTATCACTAGATCAGCTTCTGTTTTGCTTCTACAGTCTCTGCTTTCAGATGTGCTAAACAGGGCAGTGAGCTGTACAGACTATTATAGGACGTGCTCTTCTATGCCTGTTCTGGTATATAAAGTAAGCTTAAAGTTGCAGCATCTGACTGGTGGCCTGAGTGAGGGTGGATTGTGTGCCACTGGCATA